>JANSTS010007921.1:19575-64037 GCA_026546915.1 Sylvicola fuscatus | reverse complement strand
TATCTGTGGCGAGAAATAGTTGCATAACATGCAGTTCTAAAATACAAAGTGAAACATTCATCGGACGCTTTTCAATAAACAAGAGCTATTTTGTATTTTGTGTAATAACTTTATGGTCTAAGGAAATGAATGTAGAGCAAGATGGTAAATAATATACAGACCTTATGAAAAACAAGAAGAAGTTTCTTTTAAATTACACTTTTTTAAAGAAATATAATTTTATATATTCATATAGTTATAAGGAAATACTTTTAAATTTATGAGATTATTTAATTAACATGTATTTATTATATAAGCAGTTTTTTTTTCATTTTCAAAATCCTAATAGCTTAAATCAATAATAACAGACACAATAACAAATCAACGCGATAAATTCATTCATTGACGATGAATTTATTGAAAAGCTTTATAAAAGAATAAATGCATCAAGGATGAATTCGAAATGACGCTATAAAATATCATATCCTCTTTAAAGTTAAATCGATTTCAGCTATCAGAATAATAGCCTACGTATACTTAAAAGCTCATAAAAAGCATGCGGCGCGGCGTCGTAAGCAGCCAGTGCATTCTGACAATGATCACGACGACGATGTCAAAATTGAACGTAGCCATATAAAGATTGCAATGACAAACATTCCAATTTATATAACTACACATTACATTTACATGGATGCTGCAACCGCATCCGATAATGCGAAGACCAACCAAGTGGCTGAATGCACATCGCGCTACACCATCATCGATTACGATCAAGGTTTTGTCGTGTTTACTGTCTGAAGAGCTACTTGTCTAAGCCATCACCTGTTAAATCATTCGCATGATGGAGTCATAATAGCTACCGTGGCTGGCGTGGGCTCACTTTATTGCGCTACTTCCCGCATCAGACGGCAGCATGCGATCGCGGCGCTTCTTACACAAACGTCAGCGATTAATTAAATTATTATGCTGCAGCGCTGTATTCTGACTGACATGCCATGTTCCACGATTAGCCGCGCATAGACAATCTTAGATGAGCGCATTGGCGTTGCGCGGAGCATCTGAGATTGTAAAATTCGCCTCATTAACGTAGCAATGAATTGCCGATACTTACCGAACAAATAGCCGTTTATGTTGCACAATTGAAACGCGCGTGGTTTTAAGCAACAATTCGTTTGTACTTAAAAGTTGATGGCCTATAAATAGGAGAACACGATCGCGCGCCACTAAATCCATCAATTTACCACGTTTTCATGAAACATAACTCTACGAAATACATATATGTATGTACACATTTTAACAGAATACCCACTATTTCATTTACATGAATGGGAATCAAGGCTGGCGGTATCGTTAACTTACTTTAAATTAATTGACATCCAACGTTGCAACGTCAAAAATAAATCAGCCGCAAAAAGTCTGAAGAATAGCGAATCTTTTGTTTTGTGTGTAAACATGAAATGAAGCGCAAAAAAAGATGAAAAAAAAACTTATATATAAGATTTTGGTAATAAGAAAATATCGCGATATTTAGCAAGATTTTGCATGTTTGGCATTCAGGTGAGGTTGAACGACGATCACTGATCTTACCCATAGTTGACTTAAAGCAAGCAGTCGAGCATTGGCCTTGCGTCAAGTTTAAGTTTACTTTGCGCAAAAGAAAAAAAAAACATGCAATGAGCAAGCGTGCATTTTCTCTGCATTATTTTTTCACGCAAACTAATTTTATGAGTCATGCTTTTATAATATTTCATTGATACATAATAAGATTTGACTGATTGCCTATTTGTAATTATTGACTGGCTTTGTTTTGAAAGGCGTTTAAAAATAAATACAAGCATGATTAAATTAATTGTGCAAAATAAACAACGCACATAACTAGCTGCCGATCATACAAATGTTTTTACCAAAGAAACTCCCAGACAGGATGAAAAACTTAATCTCGTGAGGCCACACAATTGGTCAATAATTGCTTAGCATATTTATTGAAAAACAATAATGTCTGGTCGGTACCAGAGCCACACACTCTTCTCGATACGGAAAGCTTCGATTTCTTAGAATGTAAACAAAACAGTTTTAAAAATGGCAATGATGTTTTAAATACGCATTCGAATTAGACGTCGAGTCGCAGATATGTTCCTATGTTAAATTAATGTTGTCACACTTTTTACACAAATAATGAATAAATCCTATATACCAATATAACTCGATAAACGACTGTCGGATCAACTGTGTGAAATCGCCATTTATGTGAAGCTATACTATACATTATTGAATTATCTCGATGTAATGTCCGTAGCAAATCTGTATAGTACGGAATTAATGCTCCAGTGCGTAATACATATTGAAAAGAAAAACATTTTCACGCTGCTTTTCGACAGGGAAATTATTGAAATTTACTAGCTAACTAGTTATTGAACATTTTTTTTATAGATCTCAGAACTAGTTGTTATTGTTATTCATTACACTTCCTCCAATTGTTAACCAATAACAATAACACTTTTTTTTTGATTCGGAAATGGTAATGAATGTTTAAGTGTTTATTCAATATAAAGACTTATTAAGACAAGGTTAACTAATAAAATTAAAGGTATAAATTGATTAGTTGATTTTTGAGTTGATTATGAAATTTTTTGATTTAACGGCATCTAAACAGGAAGAATTTCATATTCTCTTTTTTTTTAAATAGTAAAAGAAAGTATAAATATTAATTCTCAAAGTTATTTTATAATAGTTTAAGAGGTATGACTTGAAGGCAACGCAAAATTCTTAAAATTTGCACCAGCAAAGGAAAATCTAATAATTGATGAACTACAATAATATCTTTCGATTAAATTGGCGCTGAGAAAAAAAATAATTGTACAACATTGTTTCCCCCAAATAATCTGTTTCGTATTTCCGCCTAGGCGAACAAGGCTACTTCTAAGGGGATCCAGCTAAGTAGTTTGGGGGCCCCAGCCTGACTAATCCAGTGCTTCGATATTTGCCTAGAGGCCTTAGGCTAATAAAGTCGGGCATTGCAAATATTCAAAACAAAATTGGGTCGATTTGTTAATGATTAAATGTTTATTAACACAATCTAATGCAGTTGAAAGGATGTCTTATCATAATAGGAATATATCTGACAAAAATTAAAACGAATCAGACATGCTATTTTGAAATTCTTATCGACAAGTCCTTTAGCTTTTTGTGAACCGATGGGGCTTGTCATTCGTATGATGAAAAATGACAATAATTGTATTTCGCGTTTTTGCTTCATAATGCTTTTTGCGACAACATAGTCGGATGCTTAATGCTTTCGTTTAATTACCGCCTGTCATTACAATGAAATTATCACAATGTGGTGTAAATACGACAGCCCATAAGCATGATACGAGCATATAAGTAGAATTGTTTATAATTTGCGTTGTGGGCGCCAAAATTTGCGTGTACAACAAAAGGACATGGCATATACTTACAAATGACGTTATTTTGTATAACATGCTACTAAGCAGTGACTGTGTTTGCCACGGTGTACATGTATGTTCACACGTGGTATTAAAACGATAAAAGCACCATCACTCAGGTAGACCCGACAAAGCTTCATTTTCTTAAACGCCAAAGTTAAACTAAAAAAAGAGGAAAACTTGAATGGTGAACGGTTTCCTCGCGTATCCTTTCATGCGTATGCGCGTCGCAACTCGTATCGATTATTTTACCATGAAGTCATCTCACGAACACCGAATTGTCACGACACGCTTTCCTATTGGGGATGGGGTGCGAATTGGGGGCTCTTTGCGTATATCGACACGATAACGTGCGAATGTGTGCAAATGAGGAGAGAACTTTGAATGGAGGACGCCACGCCTAGTGATAAACGAGCGTCGACGGAGCTTTTTCTGGCTTTTCCATTTTCCGTAAAATGTAGCCACACCCACGCAGCCATTCTGGTTACTAATACATCTGTACTAGCTGCCAAAGGTTTTTTTTATTCAACTTTATGTAGGTAATATTACTCAGAAAGCTTTCGGCTATCGTAAAAAGAGACATTGTAGAATCTTGTCGATATAAAAACGTATACGCACGAAGGTCACTAAAATGTCATTCACGATTGATATCAGAATCATTCATATAAATAGTGGCGAATGATCTAGATTCTAGATCTTTAATGAGTCGCTTCAGTTCCACTTCCAATTGACGTCCGACCGTCTATTTCCATTTATTTGACTTGCTAATTATGAATAATATTATGAGACACAAAGTGAAAAATAACAAACGACTGATTAAATTTTCAGCGTCTGTTCACAATAATTAAATTGACAAAATTACGTTTTGAAAAATAGCAGATACTTTCCTTAATAAATGCATTTGATCCCAAATGAATAAGACGATTAATCGTCACGCAATCCCTAAGCCTCTCTCAACGTGCACCCTTGGCACGTGGAAAGGGATCGATACACTGCCGCACAGTTCCTAATCAATTACAGATAACACGGCCACTGCAATTATGTTGACGTGTCAGTAAACAAGCGCGTCATAAGTGACAAGGCGCGGGTCGGAGTTGCGCAGGTAAACATACATCAGCCAAACAACACACCGCAGGAGCGAAACAAAAAGCACTTTATTGTACAATTGTGCTTCAACAATGCAAAAGCGACAGTGCAAATGGATGCGCCGATTACAATATATTACCACAACAAGGCGCACATGTCTGACACACTTTTACTTTATGCTGGTGCGCTCACGAAATGCAGACGAATTAGATGACTTTTATCGACTTGCATCCGACATATTGCACACAATCGAAAACTTATGTCTATATTTATTAAAATTGATCAACTGAATTATGCCGGCGAGTGCCAACAATGTGAATATGCTAAATGTTTGGCATGATACCGGGACGTCTGATGGTGGCTGGGTGGCAGATGCGACTGTCACACGGCCTGCACGATTGCAATCATGTTCGTGCTCAAAACATATCTTTAAAGACACGTTATGTTGCATGTAACAGATTTCACAGGTGTCGAATTTTGACATCGTTTTGAAACGCGCAAGATATGATGAATATATTGGTCAAATATTAAGACCGCGCAGCAGGTTGCTGTGAAAGTGTTTGATGGGCCTTTCTCCATGTCATTATCAATGTGACATTTGAAAATTTACGGCATTCACCGAGATTATTAATTATAAAATTTGTAAATTGGACACAAAATCCAAAGTAATGCTTCAATTAAATTAATTTTATCCATAATCCATAATGGGCTGCATGTTTATTGCCAAACAAGCTGAACTAAAACTGGCAATAAAAATATTGATTACATCAACTAATGATTTTCTGTAACATTTAATCGTTACTTAATTCGTTTTTTATCTTTAAGAAAAGATAAAATTGATTAAACACATGTATACGCCTGGCCCAAAGATTCACACTAAAGACTGGACCAGTTTGACCACTATGGCGAAAAACTTAAACATGCGATAACTTATGGGCAGTTTCTGATACCTTATTGCATAACGCGACATCAGCTCATAAGCATAAATTAGAAAATGCAACAATAATCAAGTCAAGAAATCGTTTCAGTCCGACTCGTTGGTATATTGCATAGAAGCGGTGTCCAATTAATGGCAGTGCTGCCACACTCGAATGTCTAACATTTCCATCGGCAACGCACTCCAAGAACAACAAAAGAAATTAGAGCAATATTTGAAAATTGTGAGGCCAAAAGTTAAGTACACCTACTTGGGTATATTTTAATTAAAAAGCCATACAGTTTTATAGCCGTCTTGCCCGATTATGCAGAGTTGCCAGTAATGACGCGTGTCGACCATCAAATAGGTGCACTTGCCGCACGTGCCTCATATGAGGGGATCGGATCACTTTGTCACCCAACCCTCGCCCACCTAGACACGATTTTGTGAAATTCCTTTGAAAAAGTACACACATTCAGTAGATCCTGCTTTTATGAGCTCACATACTATTGTGGCAAGACAATATTCGTAAAACATGTTATGAATAAACATTTATGCAGTTGGTAATAGGAAATAGACGAAATCGCATTTCATTTGAACTTCAGTAAAATGTAAATCCATTTTTTGTGAATGAAATTTAGTGTGTGTAAAAGCAGTTTTTTTTTTTTATAACACCAGAAAGCAAACAACGACCAAGTGGAAATAACATAAAAGAGGCACGCGCAGAACAAACACACTGCGTCTGGGCCGCCGATTTTCGGGGAGCCATGGAGGATCTCGCGCTTTGTGTGTGCGTGCATTTCAATGGTGTTTATAAAAAATTGATTTTCGTCTTTTTGGGAAATTGCCAGCAAATCGATGAGCTAATTTATATTCGTGCGTTCATTTAATATTAACATGGTGAAACCTTTTAGAAATCATTAAAAACTTAAAGAACAGTCGTTTCAAGTTGAGAGTCGCGAATATTTTACAAGGCTCTTGCTACTATAATCAATCATGCCACTTTAAACTGATTGATTTTCAACACATTTTAATCGATAATATTTAGAGTTCTTGTGTGTCCATAAATCTATTATTTTAATGAATGACAGAAAAGGCCAACAAAGTAATTTGATGATTGGAAGTTTTTGTTCAATGATTGATTTGGTTTTATCTTCAGCCGTTAATAAAAACTGCGACTATTTCCTTAAGAAAAAACTCCTTAAAAAAAAATCAGGTTCAACATTTCATTGACACTCGAAAAAATCTAAAAATAAATGAATTGCTAATGGTATAATTTTGTCGAACGCCATTATTGAAATCCAATATGGACACATCGCAAAAAGCATCATTAGACTAACTAACCAACCCAAATAATTGGCAACGCATTTATCATAATGCAGTAAGTTGAGAACAACAAAGAATGGCGCCATAATTGATGTTAATTACCGCCCCATTAATAATATTACTTGTAAAAAACTAAGGTGAAGCTAGTTTTCTTGAAACAAAAAAAAAAATGCATTGGTATTGTAATGATTGATTATTGAGTTTAGAACAAAAGTGTTTAATTCTAATTAATGAAATTTTTATGAATGGTTAAATACCTTGGTTTTGATTCTGTTGGTTTATTTATATTTTGTAAGAAGATCAATAATTTTTTTTTACCGACTTTTATGGTTGCAAATTAATTTAAAATTCATGATAAATTAATAAGAAAGAAAGAAATAATGAAAATGAGAAAATGTCTGTGCTATTAAGGAACATGCACCCTTCGACAAAAATCAAGCTCTGCCCCATACCCTTAATGAATATGAATGGTGTGAAATCAAGAGAAATAACAGATTGCTGTCATGGTACACACAAGACGGCCCTCTTTATGACTTACAAAATATTTTACATCGCACGGAATGATTGGACAAATGGTGAACGTTAGAATGCTGCAGCAGCAGCAAACAGAATCGCTCGCAACGGATGGGGGTGGTATGTCTTGCTTATGTTGTGTTATGTGTACAATGTACACACATTGGCGACTATTAACTCACCCTACTTCCATTCTTTTTCTATTTGATTTGTGTAAATTCACACAGCTATCAATTTTCAGCACAAATGTGTGCGTACAGCTATCACGTCGTCACTTATATGTGCGGGTGGTTTTTACATTGTACTAGTAAGTATAAACTTAACTCTTAAAGATAATCTGCTTTAAATTGAACAGCATTCCAATGAATATTTATTGAATATCAATGTTGAGAATGTTTTTCTTTAATTCGATCCCAAAACGCTCAAATATTTGGTAAAACTCTGACATTCGAAGAAAATGACATTCTAATTAACTTTTTCTTACGATAGGAAAACAAAACATTTTGTTGTTCCCGCAGAAGTTCGGAACGTGTAAAGCCCTCTGGTGACTTTCAAGAGTTGGGGCTGTCGAAAAGCTGCTCATTCTACAAGAAAACACACATGTGTAGGTGGAACCGATCGATATTATTACACACTTTCAACTCCAAATGAATAAAACAATAGCATTTTGTAACGGAGAGCCGACAGCGTACGAGCAATATGTATACAGAAATAGAAAACAATGTTGTTTGTGAGTTGTGATAAATTGTATAAACATTTAAGAACATTTAATGATATAAGTTGGTTTTTTCTTGTACAGGTTTTGTTATTTGATCGATGAAACGTATTTTTCTTAAGTGACGTGAATTCGCACAAATAGGATCTTTCAGTTTGTAGGGAAATATTATTAAGAAAAAGACTGACAGATCGATAATTGCGCAGAAACTAAATTGTATTGTTTAATTATAACATTTTTATGAAAGTAATACTTATTGTTCTTTGATACTTCTGATTTAGTTGCGCACATTAGACTAATAAAATAGTCTTAAATTATAAAACATTTAATTATTCGAATAAAGAACTCACTACAAAATCGTACATATTAGGTATAGAAAATGTACATCAACGTACGAACTGTGATACCTTGTTTCAAATCAAATGTTAATCCTGAATTTTACATTTCCCTTAAAATCCGGCACCCTCATTCATTGCCCCTGGGCGCTGTGGTAATAGTGCCCATCAGAGGCCGGAACCCACTCAATTATTCATTTGCATTTCTTGCCCTCAGGTAATATGTTTCCAACGAAATGTCCCACTATGCTATTTCATATACATACTTGTAAATATGGTTGCTTATACGAACTCACATCTCACAAGCCACCATACGATCGATCAAATTATTGCACTTAAAGGCGTTTGCGCCTACAATTGAGAACCGCATCACGGTCATCACAACGATGCAAATAATGTTAGTTAAACAAAAGGCTGTCTGACTAACTGAAAAAATCGATTGACCTCTTGGTCTAAATGCAATTCAATTATCAAAGGGTAACATTTATGGTGAGCTTTTTCATATATTATCAATGAAATAGAGCGGCATCACGTCTCGAAGCAAAAAGTTTGTGGCAGCTGCTTCGCGACTCTACATTGACATTTTAAATACATGTACCATAAGTGATTTTGTTATTTCATTACGTGATCACAAAGTCGACAGTCGACAAAGTTTATACGCCTCTGCTCGGACATGTGACAAATTCCAATGCGGTAGGGTTGTGAAAATGTAATTGAAAAGTCTACAAGACCATGTAGCACGAGCTTGCAGTCATTTATTTACTCTGTTATATGCATTGGGCAACAAGACAAATGGCAAGGGAAATATGTATTTTTTCGCAAACAAGCTTATTGGAGAACTTAACTTTTACAGATGTTGAAATTCTATTTGACTCTGGTGAATTTAGTGAGAATGTCACATTGTGTATATATTTATATTAGTTGTTAATAATATACAAATTGGTACCATTAGGAGCATTCAGTCATACTCAAAGTTGTAAAAAATCAAGTAACGTCATTTGATTATTGGGATAATATTTCATTTCTTTTTGTTGGCGTTTTGAAAACCTTACTCTCCAAAGATTTAAAGAAATTGTTTATATCCCAGAGTTAGAAACTTTAAAGCCTATTAGATTGAAAATTTTCTTCAAAACTGTACTCGTCTGTATATTCCAATAATTTTCTTTGGATTTCCGTTGAACTTCCCCAGCAGAAAAACTCTGGCAACTTCAACAATTTTTATTTCAATTACGATAACTACGTGCCAACTATGATATCAATTTCATTCTACCAGCATGCATAACAATTACTTAAACTTAAAAAAATTGAAAATTGCATTATAAATTGTCATTCATAACGCAAAGATTTTCAATTATAGCCGCAGCAGTAACTTTGCTTGCAGATGTGGTCTATCATAATTTATACCCAATATTCATAGGCATGATGGTTGCGTGAAACTTTACATTATGTAGTTAGATGAATATGAAACAAAATCATCTCAGCGTGTGTTTTTGCTTAAGTCATCAATTATTCCCGCACTCAAATATTTAAATAACTTTAAGCGGATGAATGACCGACGAACAAGAAGAATAATGAAACAAAAGTTACTGCAGTGCGTGTCTTTATTAATTGACTATTCCTAATGTTTGACTACAATTGTATTAAAATATTGCGTAAACCATTTCCTCATCGTTAAACTGTTTATAAATGGTATCTAAAATGTGAATACATTGTCAATTCCATGGAGATCGATCATCAATTATTATAGATATTGGAAGTATTATGAATTGAGATAAAAATGGATATAAATCCCAAACCGACCACAAGTGAATCTGGGGCGTATATTTACTTGTAAATCTCACACGATGGAGGATTTTATTTAGGACCGAGTCCCTAGAAATGTTCACACTAAGGGCAATCATATATTGATACAAAAGTTGTCATAAAATAAAAGCATTTTTTTTTTTAGCTGAGTTTTCAAACTGTAGGGGATTTGTGTTAGCCATAAAAGTTTCGCTTGCCTAAGAGGTTTTTTTTAGCAAAGCACCAACATTGAATATTTTATCAGTAAGGTATTGATTTTTAGTACGTTACAGTGATCATCTCAGACACAGTTTGTTAACCCGGATCGTAAGAAGAATATTAAAATGTATGCAACTATCGTAAATAGATTATAATTTACAAGATTGTAGTATATCTTTCAATAAACTTACAGAGAATTAAACATAAAAATCATAACTAAAGCAGGGTGGTTATGATAAAATTGAAAATTATGCAAAACATTATATAACATGAATGAAAATCGATGATAAACTACGAAAGAAAACAGCCAAAGGTAAGCATAGCACAATTGAATGGAATTTATTGCACTATTTTCCACCAAACCATAGAAGTCGTTTCGTTTCTAAAAAAAATATGATTGCTAAAACACCACACGAAATGATAAGAGGATTTAATGTTGTTTTTACCTTTATACGTTTAATTTGTAAGGGGACACACACCAATCGGTCTTGAAAAATCGATCCGCATAATGTTTCTCCTGCAAAAATCTCACGTCAAAGCTCTTGCTACCCAGCACATACGGCAATTAAAAGCTCACTCGACGTACACCGTTCACTCAAAACCGTGACGTCACTACACAGATCGACCAATGACAATGGGGTGTGTGAGAACATCTGCACACGCGCAGCTTGCCACCGAGAACACATTCGCGGGTTGCGCTAGTGTTCGTGTGCAGAGAGAGTACAAATGAGGGGGTGGTACGGTTTCAATGTAGCCCCAGCAGATCTAAGTTACCTTTGCTGCGGCCAGGTCGAGTGGTGAACTCGTCTCTGCAGGATTAAATTCAATATAAATTTTTAAAATTTGGAAAAAATTATCTTTACTATTAATTTTTTCCTGTTTTTTCTGTTGACAAAAATAACAAAGGTGGGTTTCTATGAACATTTGCAAGATACCGCTGATTGAAAACCGCAAGAATTATCGCTAAGACCCGAGTGCAAAAATTTAGGACGTTACGAAAAGAAAAAGTGCGTGAAAATTGAATTAAACAGAGATTGTGAATTCAGAAAAAAATAAAAAATAAATCAAATTGGCTTCAGAATTTTGTGTATTTAAAGTGAGATATTAAATAGTTCTCAAGTGTCGACGAGAGAAATTTTCAAGTGATACAAATTGTTTAACAAAAATCGCGCAGAAAATAAAAGACCGTGGCGTCCTCAGAAGGGTCCAGTGCAGGTGGTGAGTCCGCCCTGTTTTCCAAATTAGGAGGTGCCTTTTTTGGGGGTCCCAATTCTCCCCAAAAGGTAATCACCAACGTCCGTGGATATCTTGCAAATCGATTAAGCGGAGCCGTTTCCGATACAGGTAATTTTAACTAGCACAATTAGTTTAGTAAAATTTCTGACAATTTATTAATTGTGACACAATCAACTTTAAACTCATTGTGAAGACACAAATTTAATTATCCAAATTGTGTAATTGCAAGTTTGACATCACCGAAATTTGATATTTTACAACACCCAAAATATGTCAAATTCACCCCTTGCTAGAACTTATCGCTCTGTAAATTGGGGACGATGCGCTGGCAGTTGACAAGGTTATATCTTCGGTAACAAAAGATAATTAAGTCTTGTTTGACACCGTCATTCATTAACAGATTCGGTTTTCTTAATTTTCTTTCCTCCCCACAACAATTTGCCCAAATTGAATATTTCCAATTACTCAATGCGTGTGTCAGGATGGTCCTGTTTCATAAGAGTTTCTTCTAGTTTCGCATCGTGTATAACTGCCGCTCAGCTAAATTGCTTGATGGATGACATGCCGTCGGTAAAAGTACAACGTTTTCATCAAAATTCGTAAACTTCTCGATTATCCATTAGGAAACTGGGCTCTTGTATTTCTTTATCACCAAGTCTATAGTTACAAAGAGGATACAAATCATACCCGTGGGATTTCCACAGCCAAGCCATCGAACTAACATAACGTCTATGGGGTGGCTAGTAACATTACATGTCGCTATTTACAAACATTTGGGCTTTTGGCTACATACGAAAAAGGGCAGTACATTCTGTTTAGGGTGGATGCGGGCGTAAATTTATATTCTTTCTGAATTGAAACGTGTGTAATAAAAATTTCAAATGGGATAACTCGTATGATATAACATTTTAGGCATAGAGAGGTGAATGCCTTACATGTGCAAAATGTATATAAAATCGGGGTGGAAATGTATGTATATACGAAGCGAAAATTGTATTTACTGTTACATCAACATATTATGAGTTTGTTTAGAGGCATATAAAATTATGCCTACAGGGAAGCTCTATATTTATGATTCTAATTGTGATACTGTTCATCAAAAATGGCATCGTATTTAAACCTTATTCTTTAAAAAGAAAATATTGGGTTATCATCCTGTCTATATAACTATTTGTCTGCCAGCAAATATAAGATATCCATATCAAATAAAACATTTCAAGAGGGTGAACAGTTAGAATAACATTAATTACAATCCTGCCGATAGCAACACTAACGTCTATCAAATTACAAATTGGAAATCCATCTCGATTCTCGTCACTGATATACACGGAAACGAGAAATAGACACATCACGTCACAAAATCAAATATACTTAATTTTAAATGTAAATCTCCCAAGCATCATCATCCCCTTACAACGACTCCTGCTGTTTGATGCTGTTACATCTAAGCTTAATTTCAAGGAAAACGAAACAACTACAGGCTGAGAGGGTGCATGAATAATAAATAAAACAATGATAGCAACGGCTTTCATTGTGGCATAGATCGGGATTAGCAATTCCACAGACGATCCCACTTGTCTGCCAGTACCCTCTTGCAAAATATCTGAATCCGTCAAGATTGAGGCTTCAAGTCACATAAAAAAGTACACCAACTGAGCCCACAGGAAGCAGGCCAAAGCCAATGTATGCAATAAATCGACCACACCGAAGTCCTATGGAAAAATTCGTGTGTTTGTTTAGTGTCACCCTAGCAGGGTGGCTGGTACGGCAATGCCCCATACCACCGGTATCCTTAGTCCTTATTATGTATGTGCATTTTCTCCTTTTTTTGTTTTGTTTTGACATTATGGCATCCGCGCGCGTATCTAAACAATTGGGGATGTTTTACAAGACCATGTCTCTATCAGATGCACATACCTACTGCAGGGTAGCGGAAGGGAAGCACAATTCGAATGTTCAGTATACTTGGGTGTGGGTAATAGAAGGAGTGTGCTGTGAGTTCGGAATTTTTCCGCCCTGCAAAGGGCGAGGGTGCGACACGACGAGACGCCCAAACGAATAAGCAAATAGGAAAACAACAACAATGAGATAACTTTATAAAATGTATAATATAAACAAAGAATTATTAACGCTGCTTTTGTCACGTTTGTTTGCTGTATGATGTTTGTGAGCCCATCTCTCTTTAAAGGTTTGCTTCGTTAGGTAAAATGTATACATACATTCGGTTTTGCCTGTTACGCGGCGTCTTTAAATGTGGAGGGATATTTTCTGGAGGAAAATCAAATTACGTGATGAGGAAAATTCTCTGTTAATAAAGGGGGTGCAAAATTGCAATGTATAGTAACTGGTTGTAGCACTGTAAGGTATTTTCAAACGAATTCCTTATTTACAGATGTACAGAACACAGATGTTTGTGTCAATTCTCGATTTAAGAAATTGTGCATGGTTCCGATGAGAAACTTTTATTTGTGTTCAACGAAGCAGTCATTGACAGAATTATATTGCTCGTTAGACCACTTATTTATAGAATACTTTAAAAGATGTTCTGCCAGTCAAATCAAAGCTCCTTTGAAATCAAAATCCATTTAAAGTATTAATACTTTGCCAGCTGAATTAGCACTTTTCATCATTATACATTCTATCATCAGATGCTTGATCCCTTCAAACTTCTTGCTAACAAAAGTTCAATCGACCACACCAGTGAATTCAATTGGTTATGAATGAGAAGAACAAACAGGCATACGCAGAAACCCCATACTTCAGTGCCATAAAAAGAAATGCCACAAGTATAAGGGTGAAAATATAAATTTAACGACGACAGACGCGCACTGTCACAACATTAAGGCGTGAAAAATCGAGGATAATCGAGCGAATATGCGACGAAGGTTTGCGATGGGCTTGCATGAGCCTTTGCAATGGCTTCATAATTCCCACATAACAAGTGGGGATTACAGCGATCGTTTCATGTAATGCAAGCACAATGCATAGAGACATACCAAAAAGAGCACCCACCACAAAACTAAATGATAGCGAACCGCACTTGAGCCACCATAACAACATCCCTCTAATGGGTGTTATAAGGAAAAAACAGGCCAATGAATATATATTTTGTATTTTGGAACAGAAAGGGTGTTTAATGACATGGAATGATATTTATTGATATTTATGGTGCATTGAAACATTACTTTATGAGAACGTACTTACGTAATTGCTTATGTGCGGCTCAGTGTGAGTTTTCTGAACAAAAAAATTATCTTCTTCAAGGCTCTGCGCCGAAAAGCGGGTCAATCAGCTGTGACTTCCGTTGCAGCATATGTATCGAACTGCGAGTCCCAATAATGATACACCTTATTAGGAAAATGGAAAACTGGTATTGATTAAAAAAATGGATTATAGCCTTGTTGAAGGCAGTCGTATGCCCACCTAAAGTGGTGCTTGGCCTTCACGGCCCCATTTAACGATGCATACGTTCATTCGACAATCAGTGGCAGTAACAAAAACCACCCTCGCGATATTCTCGAACACGCATTGCAACCCGAGTCTATATGTATAATTTTACCGTTTTGTGAAAACTCATTCGATTTTTCTTCCTAAATAATAGCCAAGTGTCACGCGATTTCTATTGTAAGTAAGTCATGCAAGCGTCCTTTTTTAGTATTTTCTTCTTATAAGCTTTTCTTTGGATTGTGTTCATGTTTTGGAGATATTGATTTTTCCAAGAACTTACACCTCTAAGGCGTAACTCTAATGACCACATCCACGCAATACGCTTTGTAATAACTTTTTCATCCAGATCCTTCATGTACTATACTTTGTATAGTATATTTATAACTCCGCTTTCATTACGAATTCTATTTATGTAATTTAAATAGTTAATTTTTTACATACCTTTTGTTTTGACAGAATTTCATTGAAGCGAACCAATTTACCATTCAAATTAGCAGCTAAAACAATTCTAGAATACAAACCTTTTCCTAAATCTCGTCGTCTAATGTATGGTAAGGGTACGTACTGATCCAAATTTATAATTCATATCGTAATCAAACTGAGCGCAGGGAAATTATAAAGCCTATACTCAACCCCCACAGGCTACAGTTGAACGACCTTCTACACCCGCAAAATCAACTGACTCTAAAAATATTCACAAATTTCTTTTATAAATTCTGTTATTTTCATCCGTTTTATTCGCCCCCATAGATCCTCAGCTTTCAAATTACCCTATGTTTATTTTGCACTTAAAAATTCACGAATTTTCCATTTGGACGCACGACAGCTCTGTACCGAAAATGTCAGTGTGGAAATGTCACAGGACACCTCATCACAACATTGTATGCTGCATGCTCACAGCTCGATTCAAAATTCGAAATAACATTTGAATAATATTTAAATCCCCTGAAGAGTTTGCTTGACTAGCACGTTGACGAGAAGGAGTCCACCTGACGTGATGCATTTGCCTTGCTACAGCCATGAGCTTGCAATTTATATTCATAAAAATATGGATAGCAATTAAACCGAAATAACTATTGCGTCTTAGCAAAATATTGTATAGAAGGGATTGAAATTGGGAAGGGCTGCGTATGTTTTGAAGTAAAATTGTGTACAGAATAATGAACAGGGAGGAAAACACTAAAACCCGAATCAACCCTACGTTCGTACGCGGATGGAAAAATTGAGGGTTGCCGTGTTCACTCGAACATATCTGCCGTCTGGTAACGCATAAAATATTCACACGAATGTTGCTAAATAATTCACCAGAAATATATTCATCGAGTCTGTGCGAATACGGGGAATTTGAAGAAGGGAGAATTCAACGACGTCGACTGCGTCAGTTGCATAAGGCTGGGCTTTTCTATATCAAAAGTTCACTATAAACTCTCATGTATGAAACACACACGTTTCCATGTACTAAAGTACATTTCACATGCAAATTTTGGGGATGGTAAGAAAATGATGATCGCATTATGAGGAATTTGATTCTGGTAGACATACTGAAGCTGCTCCAAGCATCATGTTTCAGGTTGGCATCTATTTTCAAAACAACCAATATTTTATCCATGTGTTCGTAAATAGCGAACATCACACCATTAATGAAAAATATCTGGGTCGGACTAGTGGTTTGGGAATTGAACATGACCATGTTTCAGAAAAATACTCGTATGTATTAGGCCATGTCATTTATCTTGCGCTTCTACGTCGATGTTTATCATTTATCTAGGCAAATTTGTTGTTGGATCTGCTTCCATCCGTCAATATGAACTGAATAAGGATACCTTTCTACATGTAGGGTGTGTTGTGACGAAGCGTTATTATTTATTGAATCAAAATCAATCATTTGATGGGACAAATTGGAGGTTCTGAGCGTTACGGTGAGGATGATAACAACTTTTGTGGGGAGTGACAGGGAAATTATTTGTAGATCATCTTAAAGTGGGAATTCAATTATATTCCGCCGCATAAAAGATACGCTATCTAGACACGGTCATGAATAAATCAATATACAATACTTGCGAACTCGACTTTACATAAATTTTGTTATTTCCTTTGCTTAAATCTTCCATTCCTGTTAGTATGACAAATTGCGAAAAAGTTAATCTAAAATTATTTTTCTTGCAACTTTGAAAGTGGCGAATGATTTTTTCATTTAATTTTCATCACTCTCTTATCCTTGAAGAAAATCTATTCCGAAGCTATAGCGGCGATTTACGGATTTGTTAGGATTTTGTGTTCTGCTCTATTGAATACATCGGGCTAAGACGTACTGAAGCAATGCAAGTGCCACTTTCGATGTTTCCTATTAAATTATCGTTTCCCTATTCCATTTTGTACTCGAAATCGTTCTCGTATATGTTCACTCAGAATTAATAGACTAGTACAAGACGTTTTCTTTTTGTTTGATGGTTCTGTTCGTTTTGTCGGTTGCATTTCTTTTTCCAGCGTAGAAAATTTATTATCCTTCTGGGTGTGTTAGATAAAGCCGGAACTGTACAATGAACGTCTGCATAAAAGAAGTTTTGGTGTTGCTTATATATTTACGTGATAGAGTTTATCGAAAGGGAAGAGAAACGAAGTTTCGTTGAGACTTGCTATAAAAAGGCACAAAAAGCTTCTTTATTCCCATTCTTCTCTCGACGCCTCTTAACATTCAACCCTCTGACAAAAATGTGTTCCGCGTGTTCTTTTTACGCTACAACTGATCTGTTTTTATCCACGTAGACTTGTTATGTGTTAAATCACATTTTTTGTTAATACCTTCGTAGCCGTATTATATTATTACCCTTTCCGATTTAGTTTTGTTTAATCTACCAGAAAATTTAACCCCGTATACGTTTTTTGTTAATGTACCATCACTTTTGAACAGTGCAGTACATATTTACATTAAAATGGATTAAATTTGAATGTGATAATAATTTTATGATTGAAATGTATGTTTTAGATTAAAGAAAATGTTTTAAGGAGCACCACAATTTCATTTCATATAAAGGTTTAATTTACACTTAGTTTTAACGACTAGTTGTTTGTAATTAAAATCGGTAAAATTCATTAAAACATAAGAGAATACATTGAAAAGCATCCTTTAACCACAGAAACAACATTTCAATCATAAGTAAACATTTTAATTTTTATTTTAAACCGAAACAAATTTCCATTGAAAATGCCTGGGAAAATGTTATCAACATTAAAAGACTTAAATCGATTTCTATTTTTTTAAGAATAACACAAAATACATTCAAACTAATGGAATATTGTTTCTGTGTGTTAAAGGTTGCCTTAACGGAAACTTTCGTCAGACAGCATCATTTGTCAACGTCGAATAATCACTCAGATGCCTATTGAAATGGAGGACTCATCAAAGATTTAACCCACTATAAAATACTCAGCAATTATGAAACTTCATAATCAGCGAAAAATAGTTTAACATTTTGGACATTGGCGAGTGCGTGTGAAAGTAAAGCGAGTAAAGTAAGCGTAAGGCGGAATTAAAGTGTTTACAAAGGATCAAAATTACAAAATGTCGTGGAATATCCCGGTTATCAATTTAGAGGCACGCGAAGTAAAGGAAATAGTATGGGCGAAAATCCAGGAACCAACGTCCCAGCGAAGGCTTATCCTTGTAATTGTGTCCATAGCACTGCTGCTGGACAACATGTTGTACATGGTTATCGTGCCTATAATTCCGGATTACCTGCGCTACATCGGTGCATGGGGCGAAGAGGAACCGTTGGCCCCGAATGCAACAGCACCACCACATCCATCGCATCATGGCCAAGACTCTGCGACCGGCATACTCTTTGCATCTAAAGCCATTGTCCAGTTGATGGTAAATCCGTTCTCGGGTGCTCTTATTGATCGCATTGGCTATGATCTTCCCATGATGGTCGGTCTAACAATCATGTTCTTCTCAACTGCAGTATTTGCGTGCGGTCGAAGCTATGGTGTACTGTTCTTCGCACGCTCCTTACAAGGAGCCGGCTCAGCGTTTGCTGATACTGCAGGTCTCGCTATGATCGCAGATCGGTTCACTGAAGAAAACGAACGTACACAAGCACTCGGAATCGCTTTGGCTTTTATCAGTTTCGGCTGTCTAGTGGCGCCTCCCTTTGGTGGAGCACTCTATCAGTTTGCCGGCAAAGAAGTGCCCTTCCTAATATTGGCACTCATCTGTCTGCTTGATGGGTTGATGCTATTACTAGTTATGAAACCCATTAAAGAACAATTGCAAATCAGCAACGAAGTTCGAGCGCCATCGATACCTATCTGGAAGCTTCTGATGGATCCATACATTGCATGCTGTGCTGGAGCATTAATGATGTCGAATGTGGCGTTGGCGTTCCTTGAACCAACTATTTCGCTATGGATGGAAGATAATCTCACGACTGATAACTGGAAGATTGGTATGGTGTGGTTACCGGCATTCTTTCCTCATGTATTTGGTGTCATAATCACAGTGAAAATGGCCCGACAGTACCCACAACATCAATGGCTAATGGCGGCTGGTGGTCTAGCGCTGGAGGGGATGTGCTGTTTCTTGATTCCATTTTCATCCTCATACAAAATGCTCATGATTCCGATCTGTGGCATATGCTTCGGCATTGCTCTGATCGACACTGCCCTACTACCAACGCTTGGCTACCTAGTCGATGTTAGATATGTGTCCGTTTACGGTAGCATATATGCCATAGCCGACATTTCTTACTCCCTGGCGTACGCCATCGGACCAATTATTGCCGGCGGTGTGGTTGAGGCTATCGGCTTCACTGCTTTGAACTTTGGCATCGCCTTCTCCAATCTATTGTACGCGCCAGTGCTCATGTATCTTAGAAATATTTACGACTTTAAGCCTTTCGACAATGAGGCAAACGTCTTAATGGGTGACCCACCCAACAAGGAATATCAAACGTACACAATGCACGATCAGAAGCCTATCGATGGTGAATACAAGAACCACTTGGAGTATGGCCGCTATCAAGAGGAACAAGGTGTCGAGGAGACCAACATTGACGGACAGAATGGATATGCGCAGTCAGGTCAATATGATGGCAGCTATCAGGAACAACAGGGACAAGACCAAGGCTATCAGCAACAAAACTATCAGCCAGGGTATCAGGAGCAGGGCGGTGCCTACAACCGAACCGAACCACGAAGGCCACCACCTCCACAGAATCAAACGCGT
This sequence comes from Sylvicola fuscatus, assembly GCA_026546915.1. Taxonomy (NCBI): domain Eukaryota; kingdom Metazoa; phylum Arthropoda; class Insecta; order Diptera; family Anisopodidae; genus Sylvicola; species Sylvicola fuscatus. Next base: position 43,816 of record JANSTS010007921.1, on the reverse strand, counting down.
CAACTGCCACAGCAGCCACCAGCTGTGGCAAATCCCTTCCGCCCTGCTGATATGCAACAACAGGCACAACCAATGCAGCAGGAACAACCGGCACAGGGTGCTGGTAGAGTGTCCAATCCGTTTAGGCAAGGGTTTTAAGGACATTGTTAGAAATAATGTAGTCCTAATTTTGTTATTGATGTATTTTCATATAGAACGAGTTTTTTTATATAATTTTAAAACGACGACCAGTGAATAATTAACGTAGGCAGTCAATATTGTTTTGTTGTTTTAAATTTTTTAAATAATTTTTATTAAATGAATGCCATCTAAAAAGTATCAAAGAATTAGAGGGATATCTTAAAATATTTATGTACAAGCTAAAATCTTTAATATTTGTGTAAAGTTGTTCGTCTCTGCAAGACTTTAACCATTTTTCGTTCCAATGTTCAGCTCTACTCTTACCTATATTGCAAACAAGTATGTATGAATCAAATCCTCGCCCTTACATATAAATATATACAGTTATATTATCAAAGAGCCAGACTTTGTGTGGCTCACTCGTATTATACTAAAAAAGGAAATGCATTGCAGTGAGGTGGAAATTTTAAATGATCACATTAAAGAGGGAATAACAAACTTTACGGAAATGTACCGAAACGGAATTCATTCCAGCTGCTTGATTCAAACTGAGTGTCCTTAATGAACGAAAATGTTCTTTATCATAACAAATTATTATTTATCTACAGCTCTGAATCTATTTGCTGTCAAATTCTAAATTCATTTTTTGATAATTACTGCGGAGAAGATCTCTTTTTCTACATAATTTTGATTAACTTCAATGTAAATTAGAGACATTATTAAATATACATGTTAAACTCAATGAAACATTTATCACTGTACAAGTAAGATAGATAAAATATTTACATAACAGTTAGTTATTATACATGCTACAACTATTGTACATATAATTACCTCCTTCAAACTATCTATATTGATTAAAATATACATACAATTTACGATTAAGATGAAATTATATATACATAAAGCAGTATTTTTCATTTTCGTTGATAAATGTATACAAAATTCGAAAACTTATCAAGATTTCAACTGTTTAACTTGAAACAAACGAACCGTATCAATTTATTTTACTGAAAATCGTACTTATTAAGAATTAAACTAACCAATAGCACTTAAGAATACTTAGTGTAAGAAGTTCAGCTTGTCGGCATGTCGTCGGACTGACATCAATATCGTAGACATATCAAAAAAGCTACACCACACATTAGGGTGTCACAAAGACGTCATCCGCCGCCTAGCTGAGCATATGATTTAAACATTATTAAAAACGTTTTTATTTCAAATGAATCATTGAATGTGTCTGTGATGAAATCGATTAACGTGGGGGAAATCATCCCTCCGGATTGATTGTCACATGAAAGGGACTAGTTCGATGGTAAATCCTTCTAAACATAAGACACAACCAAGGTAACGATACATATCAGAGCTTCGGCTCGCCTGATCTATACCAAAGTGATATTAAATCAAGTAATTAATTAACATATAGGCAAAGTATAAACATATATTTAGGTGCGTAACAAATGTGTGCATGCGTTGTGTAAACATGAATTAAGTAATTGGATGGTGAAGTGCGACAGGGGTTGTAAAACCTAAGGTTTGTTAGGTGTGCGTCTGAATGACTGAATGACTGACTTGACTGTATAATAATAGTAATAAAATTATCATTGTTTTTATTTGAAATATGTTTCTATTTCCAAGAGAACCAAACACAATTATCACAAACATATCAATGAATGCCGCCGCATTTTCAATTTATTAACAAAATATAAAATAAAAACAACAATTTTTAATGAAAGGCATTTACTTGCAATATGTAAAATATTTGGAAAAAAATTCAAAAATGATAGATTTAAAGTATTCTTTCAGATTTTAGGAATAAACATTTTCGATATAATTTCTTCTGATTTTTGGTTAAAATAATCAGTTTTTGTTTTTGTAATACTGAAAATATTGGCCTATAGTTATTTGTACATTATTTAAACAAAATCGGCAATTAGGTTTATCCAAATTAGCTACATTAAAAAAAAATATATATATAATTTAAAAAAAAAATTCCTATTACCAAACAAATTTGTTTGATAATTTTTGCATATATTCAGGAGTTTATTTAAATTTAATCTAATCGAGTCGTTTCTGTTTACTGAACTTTCTGTTTCTTCAGATTTAAATATATTTCTACAAAGTATTTGTAGGCATTAACTGAATCTTATTTTAATTGTGTAAATTTTGCAAACACATAAACATGTCTCCCATTAAATGAAAATCAATTAAGCGCTGTATAAAATGAGAAAAACTATGTATCTATGTAATATAAGTAAGAAATGCGCCATCATATCATATAAAATACAAAACTAAAATGAAATTCATATCTTTAATCATAAACAATCGACTTGAATCCACATACGAACCCGAATTCAATAAATAATGCATTAAGTAATTCAAACATGTTAAAAATGCATTTAAACAAAAAAAAAGAAAAAGATTATACTAAGGAAATGTGTAAAGTAATGAACAAAAATAATGAAAGCAATAAAAACAATTATTAAATGAATTTAAGAAAGCATCTTCGAACATGTATAATGAAGGATAGCAACTAAAAATATGGTTTTGTAGATATACTGGACGTTTTGCGTTGTCTGTAAACCGCACGTTCTATGACTCACACTAAGAAAAACAATTAATATGTATGTTAGTAGTTTACATTATAACGCAAACAATTTACTATGTAAGTAGGTAGGGGTGCCGTCTAGTTATATATAGGCATTCCATTTTTGATTTACAAGTGCGCACAGCACTTACGTTTAAGTTATATAGGTTAAAGTTTAACTGACTATTAGATAGAAATTCTTAAAATTCTGGAACTGGTAACTTCAAGTCAAGCCAAGCCCTTAAATTAAACATTAATATGCTCGTATCAATGAAACACAATTAAATTGACCACAAATGTATTATTATAGTTAAAAGTTGGAAACACAAGCATTAACAATTCATATACATAACGCTTATCAAAACCACACCCCTAGCTATTTTAAAGATTTATTGGATTAACGTTTCAAGTTGTTTGCATTCGGAATTCACATATATCTCAATGTAATTTTATGTAAATAACATATTATTTTCCTTTGTTAAAAATATCATAATCATTGTTTAGAACGATTTTTACGATCATGTTGCTTTACTCCCATAGATCATGTAAAGTATTGAACGTGACACATTCGCTAAAAAAGTGCAATGTGACACCGGTACTGAAGTGCACCTTTTCAGCTTAAGTGCGTTATTGTGCAATTCTACACGTAACTAACAGATGAATATGATCGCAACTTCATTCACCTTAAACATGTTCTGTCTATTATTTTTCATTATCGATTCTAATATATCATATCTACTTTTGTTGTTTCATGTAAATACTAGAATAGCACACTAATATGCTGAGATAGAAGTCCTTCCTTGAACCGTCTCAGTAGAATTATATATAAAATGTTGTATTGTATGTATTAAATTACCAAAACAAATACTTATGTCTATAATAAAAAAAAACTATATGGTGCCGGCAATGTGTAATATAATTTAAAAAGCAAATAAGAATATTTTGTGCAGGCTTGAAAAGCTAAAACACACAAAAATTCACATAAATTGAAAAAAAAAACGCAATTCAAAACAATTCAAAAAAGTAATCAATTTATAATTTTAACAAAAAGCATAACCAACATAAACTCTTTAGAACAATTATTTAGATTTAACTAATTAGTTTGGTTAAACTAAATGTAAGTAGTTTTAGGGTGCTTTAAGTCGTTTACTTAAAATTTACAACAATGTGTTTATGTTTAAAACATGTAATCGCTAATAACTTGATTATCTTACAAGTCTCAGTGATGCTGCTTCAGTAATTATATCTATTAATCAATGATAAACAAAACAAGAGTGAAGTTTCATCAACAAAAATAAATATTGAAAAATACTGTAATCGTAACGCTAAAAATACTGTTTATGTTAATTGTTTCACGATTTTGCTGAATTAATGGAAATTACTATTGGGAGAAAATTTCAAAATAAGAGTTATGTATAATCATTACCAATTAACGTAGTTCAATATGATGAAAATAAAATTTAATGAGAAAATGTATTGAATTAATAATAATTGCTGTATATCGATTCATTCATCTAAATACAAATGACAAACATAGAACAAATGTCTGCAAAAATCTATTACAACCATTTCAAATAAATTATTATTGTTTATCAAAATACTCAAAATAAGAATATCGATGTGAATTAAATGATGATTAATTAGTTCTAATTACTGCAATTATTGCCCATGTTTCACTTAACAACCAATAATTAATAGTGTTAAATTGCTAAATATGAATTATATAAGAATGAACCCAAAACAAGAACAGTTCTATTAATACTTATACAATTAAAATGATGAAAATGAAAGAAATTTGATTGTTATCCAAATTTTGGCGGTTTTGAATTTCATTATGATTTACCTTACATCCCCTTCTACCCTCCCATTTTGAAGCCTTCATTTCAGATTAGTTGTCATCAAATTATAGCACCTTATTAATAAGAACTAGTGTCAACGACGATTGCCTATAAGCATTTTCATCCAAATTAAACATTTTCAATACATTGGAACCAGCATGATCTAACTCACTCTTCCTACCAACATCGAATCATGTCAGTTTATGCTGTAAATATACAAAAACCACAATATACCAATCAGTCACATCCAATCTATCAAATCACCCCCTTTTATAAAGCCTTGTCGGCCAAGTGTGTAGTTATGTGCGGTTGTGATCATGATGATTAGCATTCGACATGCGTCTTATGCATTTAGTGTTAAGACATTATTCTCCCTTAAAATAGTCGCATAGACACGTCTCAGCCGCCGTTCCCCTTTTGCACAATGTAATCAGTTCATCTTCATGTATCTACCAGTTAGAGGGAGGGTGGTACAAGCAATGCGAAGCACCATTCCATCTTCGGCACAGATAAGTAAACAATTCACGATTTATTGCCATTTAAATTCTTCTCGTTCATTGGCTACGATTTCGTTTTTTTGTTTATTATCTTGTTGCTTGATTTTCCGGTCATTAGAGACATATGTAAAGGGATTATGATGCATTTTTATCAATAAACATACAACTTCTGTTATTATTCATACAAATTCGGTCATGGTTACAAATAAAAATGTTAAAGTAATTGCGTTGGATCTAATTGCTTAATAAATTTATCGACTTACATCACTACAAATTTTGCAACTTTTGCTTTGAATTGGATTTTCACCATCATACATGTATACTTATATGTAGTTGCTTAAAATCATATAAAATAGATTAAAAGTTTAGATTAGCATCATCTTCCAGTTATCCCTTAAATGCATGCATAAATTAAATTGGCTCTAATTTTGATCCCACCAGACGTGTGCCGCACAAAAAACTGCCAACCATAGCAAATTGGCGTAATTAGACATGGGTAATAATATTACAACACCCCTTTAGCATTTGCCTTCCACCATCCTGATTTATTTGCTTAGTGCATGGAGCTATCGGGTTAAACAACGACTTAAATATTTTGTGGATGTCCGGAGTGGAAAATTATTTACTGCTAAAATTGTTAAAGGGTCGAATGTTGCGGTGTCAAAGATTAATACACTCTTCTGATGCAGCAATTACATTAAACCAGCCTTTCGTTTTAATATTGAATGTTCACGTTGATTTTGTACAAGAATATGGTTTTCTCTTTGATGTTGCAGACGTCTGCAAATTAAAGTACTCACGTGAGTCCCGGCGCTGGGGGCGAGTGCGTTCAAAATGTTTTGCTATTCGGAGATTAAATTTGTTTCCGTCAAATCCAAATGAACACATACATCATACCCTCTTATACTTTTGCTCTACATCCGCAATGCCATTTTCCACTACGTAATACAATTACCTGTAAAGTTTTCGTTTTATGTTGAAGCTTATATTGTGTATTATGGCTCAAGTGTCTGAAATTGTTTTTTGAAGCCACCACGAGTTCAGCGCGATGCTTTATGGAATCCGCCGCCGCGTCGCGCCGCTCTAAAGATAATTTAATGCAAATGAAAATTTGATTACACGAATTTCTTCTCGTTTGTACAGTATTTATGCGAAATTACGATGGAAACTCAAATTCAGGCGTAATCGAGTTTGCGAATCGGATGTTTAGTTTTCACGCAAAGAACGAATAAATTTGTTCTTGAAATCCTGTGGGAGTGAATACATTCCCGGTAAATCAATTAACTATTAAAAATTTCATTGAAAGTTATGACAATAAGCGATATTCAATTAACTAAATGAAAAATTCTCAATACTAATTCTATTCCTATAGATATTGTTCATTTCGTTAACGAAAGACAAACAAACGCTTGCCAATTCACGTAACATAACAAGCATATCTTCTGGAAAATACAATTTAACAGCCAAAGCGAAGGGTGAACCATCCCTCTGTTCAAGTATACATTGGAGTTACTCGTAGGGAGGTCGTTCTTGTACTTTTGTTGATTCTTTACTCACAATTCTGTGTTTTTTTACTAGCTGAGTCTAACTCAAAAACAGAAATCGAAATGTGTACCTTTGCGTCTCCTTCACGACCATCCTGCAGGGCAAATGAACATCACACAGAAATCGTTACAGACTAAGGGATGTTGTTTTGGGGAAATTATCGTGAACAAGAGACAATAGGCAATAAAATGTTTGCTGATGCATTGTTGTGGTACTGAAGAAGCGAGCTGTAGCCACCCTCCTTATATAAACTCATTCGACTAAATTTTTGTATCTAAATGATTCATCTTCGTCGAAATTAGTTAATTTAGCTCATCATCTAGATCGGCGGTGCCAAAGAAGAATTTCCATTGGAATTTACGCCAGTACCAAACCACCCCTGTGTGTCGACATTCAGTAACCATATAACAATGATTGCGGAAGAACACAGGAAGTTTTAACACAATGGCCCAATGCTGGGAAATTGCTGCCACGTGACTTCATTGTTATGATTATTCCCCTTTGGACCTTTTAGATAAATAATAAATTACATTGTAATGACTACCGGTTGGACCAGGAACGCGTGTCTAGTTACTTTAAATTTAAAAATTAACATTAATCATGTTTGGAATAGTTTAATGAATTCATCCATTACAATTTCCTAAATGATAGAGGAAAATATCGCCAGACCAATTTTTAAAATCTCCACCATAAATTTCAATATTTATAACTTACAATTCGTCAAAAAAAAAAATAAATTCAACGATAACAGGAGAGTCATTTTAAAAAGCAATTCCGAATTTCAAATATATACGGTTGCTCACAAAGTCCCAATTCCAATCTAAATTACAAAACACCCCGTCACAAAACAAAACCGTGAACAACGATGAATGCAAGTGTTGTAAGCCTCTGGCTTAAGGTTAGTTCAGACAATATTAGCTTTGTTACGGTTTGAGCATTGGAAGCCTGTAAAAACAGCCTCGGCTAGCCCACCCACTGAGCAAGCCCTCCTCACCGCCAAGCGCACGTCCTACCTTCTAATAAAGAAACGAAAGTGTGTTCGGTAATAATGTTGGTCTCGTCGTTATGTTATTGCATGGAGTTTTCATCATCCCCACAAAATATACGTGTGTGTACTGAAGGGATGATGCTGTATAGATTAAATGTACACACACTAGTGTGTAAATACGGGAGGGTTCGAACAGCATACCCGATATAGGGGATGAACTGAATACAGCACAGAACGGTGGCTGACGGCTAGGCTATACTAACTAACTAACGAGGTGAAATGCGCACCTCCTTAACTCCAGCGCGAAATATCTTCAACCAATTTATTCTTTAGCCTTTTCTATTTATAATGATTTTGCTAAGGGTTGCTAGTTTTGATGTTTTGGTTCGGAGGTTTACCAAATTATATTAGGAAAATTGTTATTGTAAACAATTGTAATGACTGAACTCGCTAATTGCTTCCCCATTCTAAATATACAATGCTTATGAATTGTATCAGAAAAAGTCCATTTTCAAGCTATCTTCTCAAAAATTGATAAATTAGGATTCTATAAAAAATAAGGACAAGAAAAGGTGAAGTTGACAGATGTTGATGAAATTAACCATTTTTCCTTGCATTGTTACGTTAAGAATCGAATACTAGAAATTCATAAAAAGTAAAAAGTTTTTAAAAAGCATATAATTGTATTTTGAATTATGTAGAATATTAGAAACCAAGTCAGTCCGTATAATTGCCGTTATAAATGTTAATTTCCGGTTTTACCTTAAATATCATATTGGGGTATTAAAAATTCTCCGAGAATTGTTCATTTGAAATTGCATTTCTGTTAAGAAATACGTTTTACAAATGCATTGCAGTTTGATTAAAATATGTTTAGCTTTTGCATGGATACTTTTCCCATTAAAGTTTATGTTTCTATTTCATCCGCAAATCATTTCCTTCCTAAATGTCCGTATATAAAGTTTCAACATACTTTCAATGCGCAAATTTCGCCCTCCCATACATCTCATAAACTTTACAGAGCATATAATACTCTTCGCATCGTACGGACTCATCGTCTTTAAGGCTCATTTTCAAAGTTAGAAGTACTCGTTATGTGTAATGTAATCAAGTTCATAAAACGACATATGAAATGTTGTGTTGAAATTGAGAATAGGTACAGAAAATCTCAAGTGGATGCAAACATATTTATTTGGGCTCAGCAAGTCAGGTTGAACTAACAGGATAAGAAAATAACTACGCTCATGCTACTCAACCTAGTTGAGTCACAAAGGCTTGTAAACACTTTAAGGATGTAAGGGGAAGAGGTATTCTGTATCAAGTTTGAAATTAAAGAAGCTCCACAACACTTTAACACAGTCAGTTGAGCATCGAATACAAGTGGATTGGGTGCCATTCTATACAGCAGAATTTTTGCAGAGTCAAGAAGAATGAATGTCTACGAGTTTCAATTTTCAACCCCACATCACAGAGGTTTTTAAAACCATCTGAAGGTTTGCGAAACCTTAAAATAATTACATCTTTAAACCTCCTATAAAGAATCACCGTGATAACCGCCATATAAGAAGGTTGGTTTCACATTTTTTTCATTCTACACAGCAGGATATTATTTTGATTATACACCATCACATCGTGTAAACTCTATATGTTCCCAGCATGTGGTATTCTTCATAGTCGCCAAATATGAATGGAGATGTCACGTACAGACGTGAACTCATACGTTAAAAATTACAACGATATTGTGAAACTTCATTATATTGTAACTATTACAGAAAATGACCGAAATTGTTAATATATTTTTTTCTTCAAATGCAAATCGTAATAAATTGTTTTATTTTTCTTAGGATGGCGAGAATCAATTCTTTCTCTTCCGAAAAAATGGCTCTCGCAGTCTGGATCTCTAGACGATCATGGATTTCCACATGTGAGTATACGCACAATAAATACCAAATATGTTATCGATTTTTGCTCACCAATAAAATAAAATAGAAAAATTCCCGAACTTGCAGCAACCCTCCATAAATATCACACTTGGCCATTCCAGTGTTGTTGGTAAAAACTTTTGTATTTGACGTAGGCGTAAAGATGCAGTAGACATTAGTATTCAAGGAGCAGGTTCTATTATTTGTGTTGAAGTCCCAGGAGAAATCCGAAAAGTTTTCAAATGCAAATGTTTGACTTCGGCATTGAAAGTGTGCTATATAACATTTTGATGGCATTCGTTAGTCATCAGGGAATATAATGTTTTTATGTATCACCAGAACGCGTTTTTGGGGTACGATGAAAAAAAGAATTATCATGTTTGCTAAAAAATCGACTTAGAATTCCAAAACTCTTACAAACTTTTATCAACTATTAACAGAAATTAGTTGCAGTATTAGTAATTAAAACCTAAATGCACAACAATCTTTTACCCTCGAATATATACATTTTCAATTAATCAATTGCAATCGGCAACATCCTATTTTTAGAAGATATCGAGTGTTTGCCAGCCTGCTTCACATTAATTCATGAAAGTAAATCTCAAATATTTGCTGTAAAGAGCTCTAGATAAATGAGGGAGTTTATTGCTGTCGCTAGACCGGTAGACATTAAAGTGGAAGCCAGACTATAAAAGCTACATCTTCTATGCACACTGCACAAGAAAGCGTCCACACACACACGTCCTACCATGCGTTGAGTACGTGCTTTTGAATCCGATGGTAATTCGATTTCGCCATTGTGCTCGAGACAATGGAAGACAAACCAATTGACTGTGAGTCAGAAAAAATCAAAAGAATGATCAATTGTGTGTAAAGCCAAAGTGACTAAAAAGAGGGGATTCAATTCCACTCTTTAGGGGTGCTATCAGCAATTGGATATTACGTTTTAAATGGTATGTGCCGTGAGTCCTTGTGTGTGTATTCTTTCTATTCTAGCAGCTTCTCAACTATTGGCGCCTTTAAAATCTGTAAAGCAACAAACGACACAGTTGCAGTGATCTAGCAAGCGAATGTGCTTGTCTTCATGTTCGTCTTTAACCTTAAAGCAAATATTATCCGCTTTAAGGGCACCATGTCAAGCGCACTTCAACTTTCAACCCGCTCAGCATGATACTTGAATTGTGTACTTCTTTACATTATTTCTCCCTCAGCCTTCAGTTGCATAAACACAGCATTTTGTGTCAACTTGTTTCAGACTCATATTCTTACACCCCAACTTTTGGTTGGAAACGAATATTTAAAGCTTTTAAAACCATGGTGACGTAACATAACATTTCAAATTCATGCATAAAACTACTTATCATTATAACAATCATTTTCTTATAAATGTATTTTAATTTTAAGACACTACCAAAAGTTCCTGTTCCAACCCTTGACCAAACCATGGCGGAGTATTTACGCATTCTGGAGCCCGTTCTAACACAGCAACAACATGAGAAGGTTAAAACTATTGCAAAGCAATTTTCTTCGCCTACCGGATTGGGACCTATTTTGCAGCAACATCTCATCGAGAAACAAGAAAAAGAGGATAATTGGGTACTGTATTCTATGTTACTAAAAGATCATAATTATTTTTTTGGAATGCAATTGTTTTTAATTACAATGAATTATTTTATCGGTTAATTTAATTTCTATCAAGTCGAAGTCGAAGAAAAATTAAGAAATTTCTGCTGAATCAAACCATTTTGGGATTTCTATAAAGTCAATTAAATTGTTTTGCGGCTTATTCATCCATGTTGGCATTTCAATCATCGGTGCAAAGGTCGTTGGTAGAGTGACGACTGTGGCTGCAGTCGGAAGTACGAGCGGTGTAGTTGCATTATTAGTTGGTGCAGTTGGAATTGCTGGAGTTGGTGGTGTTGGTGGTGTTGGTGGAGATGTTTCAGGACATGGGGTTGTAGATGATGCGGTAGGTGGTGTATCTGGCATTTGTGAAGTTGTCGTGGATTCTGGTAAGGGTGGTGTTGGTATTGTGGCAGGAGTTGTTTCAGGAGATGGTGGAGTCTCTGGACTGACTACTGTGGTACTTGTAGATTCTGGCAACGGTGGTGTTGGTATGGTAGCAGGAGTCGTTTCAGGAGTGCCAGGTGTCTTTGGAGTTGGTACAGTTGGCGTTGTAGACTCTGGCAACGGTGGTGTTGGTATGGTAGCAGGAGTCGTTTCAGGAGTTTCAGGTGTTTCTGGAGTTGATACTGTTGTTGTCGTAGACTCTGGCAACGGTGGCGTTGGTATGGTAGGAGGAGTAGTTTGAGGAGTTCCTGGTGTCTCTGGAGTTGCTACTGTTGTTGTCGTAGACTCTGGCAATGGTGGCGTTGGTATGGTAGGAGGAGTCGTTTGAGGAGTTCCTGGTGTCTCTGGAGTTGCTATTGTTGTCGTCGTAGACTCTGGCAACGATGGTGTTGGTATGGTAGGAGGAGTCGTTTCAGGAGTGCCAGGTGTCTTTGGAGTTGTTACTGTTGTTGGCGTGGACTCTGGCAACGATGGTGTTGGTATGGTAGGAGGAGTCGTTTGAGGAGTTCCTGGTGTCTCTGGTGTTGCTACTGTTGTCGTCGTAGACTCTGGCAACGATGGTGTTGGTATGGTAGGAGGAGTCGTTTGAGGAGTTCCAGGAGTGGTTTCAGGATCAGGGCTAGCTACAGTTGAGTCTAAACCAATGCAGTTTTCATGAGGAATCCATAATTGTGGACTTAGGCACATCTGGTATTCAAAGGAAAATTTTGTGCCCGGTGGACACGTAAAGTGTTCCGATGTGCCGATACCGGTACATTGAAAAAATGCTCCTGAATCGTCACAATCCGGCCACAATATCCGTAATTCTCCTTCATCACAGCTTGGAGAATTTATTTGTAAGAGATTTGTTTCGACAGCAGCAGCAATCAAAATAAAAAAACTAAACAGAAAAAGTTGGCCTGAAAATAAATACCACAATTAGTCAACTGACTAGGTTATTAGACAGTTATGTTTCTCACCAAACATTCTACTTCTCTAAGATATTTTCGTCTTCTGAATGACTTCAGTGGTTGCTCATGACTTTATATGAAAGACAAATCAGATAGATATACACATTCGACGGAATGAAATCGATGGATGCGATAGTGTCAAGCTATTACAGATAATATATTGTTTTTTAATTTTCCTAATTGACAAAAATTGCGATAGACAACAAAACACGCTGTTTAAAACTTATCTTCTAGTAGGAAATCTGATTACAGGTAATCAAACTGCTACTTGTTCGAGCAAGTGTTTTATTCTAAACATCTCAAAACAAAATTCTGCAGATATAACATGACTAATTGCATGTTTCAAAAAATACTCTTTAATTAAAAATTTGGCATTTCGTATTTCGATTAAACGAATTTATTCTGTCTCGTAAATTGATCCTCGATAGTTACATCTATTCTGTTTCGTCTGCTAGCCAAGGATCGGGAACTGGTGGAGCCTCAATTATGTCACCCTCCATCTCTTCAAGCCACGAAGGCGGTGTAATCATTGGTGGATCTTCCTCATCCACAACTTCAGGCCCAGTCATATCATTCAGCCATGGTGGTAGAGTTATGATATTATCATCAGGTTGTGGTCCTTCGGTCGGTATGATATCTGGCATAGTGATTATGTTACCATCTTCACCATCTCCTGGTGCATCGGGTACAACATGCTCACCCGGTGGGGTGGGGGCCGTTGGAGGAGTAACCTTAGTTGTTGGCGCAGTAGGTAGGGGTGTACTTGGTGTTGGGAATGTTGGAGAGGGAGTTGGTGGAGTTGAGTGTACATGTGGTGGAGTTGGGTGATTTGATGTATCAACTGTAGGTGCTGTTGGTAAGGTAACAGTTGTGGATCCTGCCGTTGGTGGTGTCATGTTGTCGCTTGTGGTAGCAGTTGGTGGTGTTGGAGGAGTTTGGTCATCATCAGTTGTTGCTGTTGGAGGTGTGGGAGGTGGTGCAGTGGGTGGTGTTGGAGGCGACACAGTAGGTGGTGTGCTTGGCTCTACAGTACCTGGTGAGGGAACTGATACTGTGGGTGGTGTAACTGGATTCGCAGTTGTTGGACAAGGAGTTGTTGTTGGGCATTCTGTTGTAGTTGTTGGACAAGGAGTAGTAGTTGGGCATTCTGTAGTTGTGGTTGTGGTAGTAGTTGTCGTGGTTGTTGGGCATTCAGTAGTAGTTGTGGGACAGGGAGTAGTTGTGGGACAGGGAGTAGTTGTTGGACATTCAGTTGTTGTGGTAGTAGTAGTTGTCGTGGTGGTAGTAGTAGTTGTGGTGGTGGTAGTAGTTGTTGGGCATTCGGTAGTAGTTGTTGGACAGGGAGTAGTTGTTGGACATTCCGTTGTAGTTGGTGGGCAGGGAGTAGTAGTTGGACAGTCTGTTGTAGTTGTTGGACAATCAGTTGTAGTGTCAGCTAAAACCGCAATATTCTGTGGCAAAGCACCATCAACCAAGCTTATGTCGAAACATGCAGCCACCTCCTTTTCCGACGGTAAGACACACTTTTGCTTGTTAAAACTGAATATCCTGCCCACGTCACAAGACATCTCAACAAAACTGCCTGCAGACATGCATTTAAAGTAATTTTGTGAGTTATCGCAGTTCTCCCACAAAATATTCATTTGCTCCGTGGAACATGATGGTCCATGGGCACATTCAATAAATCTCAAGTTCGATGTAGCACACAAAAGTGCCGTTAAGGCGTAGATGACTGAAAACAGGAGAGTATTTTATTATACACATCAAACACACCACTATAACAACTGTTGCCACTTGCACTCAAACTTTCCCATCCAATTAATCCAATAGTCGGGGATGTGAAGCTTTCACGCACTTAAATTTATAATAAGTCTTACCTCTCATTGTTTCAGAGTCAACAATTGAACTAGTATTAACCAAAGTATCATCAAACTGCCATATTTATACCAAAAGAAACAACAATCAAATAAAAAGCAATTCGTTTTGTAAAAAATTCTCTAGATCATAGATAAGTTCTGTTTGTTGCAAACGATTAGAAAGAGATACCTAAGTGTATGTTCGAAAGGAAGCAAACCTCGCGACGTTGGATATCGACATGGTATTTTCTTAACTCGCATACCATGTCAGGCCACATCGATTTTGTGTGAATCCAAATTCAATCTGGGATTACTGATACGTTAGTATACCATTTGTTATTAGTTTAAATGCCCCTATAGGACGCGACTCATTCATACATTGACACTTTAGTTAAGTTAATTTGCTTAATTGATTTAGTATCGCAAGTACACCGGTTGGCGGATGCTTATCACACTCAAAACCCAACTCCTCGAACATGCACATTATACAATTAACCTGTCTCTTATTGGGGAAGCAATGTCATTGGCAACGACTTCCATAGTGTTATAGTAAACATTCGGTTACCATGTTTTCGGCGAACTTTACATCTGATTCACTGATATCGCTACCGTATTGGATGATTAGACGTTATCCAAAGCATTTCCTTCGGCCATGTAAATGACGGGAAATCGGCGAGTTTTTCCATGTCTAAGCGGAATGTGGAACATGAAAATTCTATCTTAAGTTTCCAATCCATCTAATTAAATGTAATTATGCTCGACCTATAACCGTTTTTCTTCTAAAACAGGCATATAATTACTGGCTAAACGACATGTACATGGATGTTCGCTTGTCGTTGCCTATTAACTCCAATCCTGGAATGGTAATGCCACCTCGCAAGTTTACCACTGCAAATGATCTTGCTCGATTCACAGCTCAAATAATTGACGGAATAATGAAACACAAGTCCATTCTCGAAAGGTATGCCATTTATTAACTAAACACCTGGTGAAATTAAAACACAATAAACAATCTATTTAGCGGTAAACTGCAGCAGGACCGCTGTGCGTCTCGTGAAAAAGGACAACCGATGTGCATGGCACAATACTATCGTTTACTAGGATCTTGCCGTCGACCGGGCGATCCTCGTGACAGTCAGTATCTGCCGGAGGAGCACGCGGACAAGCACGTTATTGTCACATGTCGCAACCAAATGTACTGCGTCCCAATCAAGGCGGGCGATCGTGGCCAGCTAACTGAGAACGAGATCGCCACTCTCGTCCTTTTCATTATAAATGATGCGCCATGCTTGCCGTACAAGCCACCACTGATCGGTCTGCTAACAGCTGAAACGCGAAATGTTTGGGCACGCGATCGCGTCATGTTGCTCCAAAGTGAGCCCAATCAACGCAACATCGAGCTAATTGAGCAGTCCTTGGTATTCATCTGCCTGGACGAATCATTGCCGGTGTCATTCAATGCGCGAGGTTTTTCTGGCGCTCCCGGCACTCGCCATTCAGCAGGCGCTCGTGACGAGACTAACATGGCCCATCAAATGATTCACGGAGGCGGAAGTGATTGTAATTCGGGCAATCGATGGTTTGATAAGACAATGCAGGTTAGTTCCACGATTTTTCGAGTTTCATTGTTCTTGTGTTTGTCTTCTTTTTTTTTTTTAATTTCATTAATGAGGCGCGTTGTTTGCTACTCCTTTGATTAGATAATTATTTGCAATGATGGAACGTGGGGACTTTGCTATGAGCACTCATCGTCTGAAGGAATTGCCGTTGTTCAGTTGCTGGAACAAATACAGGATGACATCAATTCGATGCCGCCACCAGAGGATGACTGCAACATACCACAGCAGCAACATTTACCACCACCTGAACGTCTGGAGTGGCAGTTGTCACCAGAGATTGAGGAGCGTCTAAACATTGCACCAATTACCGTGAATAAACGCATCGAAGACTTGGACTTTTATGTGTATCGTTATCAAAGCTACGGAAAATCGTTCATCAAGCTGTGCCAGGTCAGTCCAGATGTATACATACAGCTGGCTATGCAGTTGGCTCACTTTAAATTGTATGGTCACCTGGTGACAACGTACGAGAGTGCATCCACGCGACGCTTTTTGCTAGGTCGTGTTGATTGTATACGATCCGCCAGCTCAGAGGCGCTGGAGTGGGCGAAGGCGATGTGCCAGGATGAGGGAGCCAATGTCACACTGGAAAGTGACAGTGAAGATGAATCGCGCAAGGTCAAGTTTAGCATTTACAGTGTAAGAACAGTTTTTACCTTTTACTCATAACAATGATTAATCAATTAATTTACAGAAAGACCACCTCCGTGAGCTCTTCCGTTGTGCGGTAGCGAGACAAACCGAAGTTATGGTTCAAAATATCTTGGGCCAAGGCATCGACATTCATTTGCTTGGTCTACGAGAAGCCTGTAAAGATCTTGGCTATCCCACGCACGAGTTGTTCACTGACGAAAGCTATAAAATCTCCCAGTGCTTCTTGTTGTCGACCAGTCAGGTATTGAGATGGCTTATTAATCCTGATTGAAAGCACTCATCGGCACAGTTTAATGCAAACAATTTCAAAAATATGCCATAACATGACTCTTTAGTTTTCAATTATTATTTTTGATTTTCACTGCACAAATGCACAAAACTGCACAAATCAAAAAATTCTCTATGCACAAAGAATGTAAGTAAATGCACATTTTTCCCTTTTACAATCATTATGAATATTAACATACGTATTTTGTTAAGGTGGCATGCAAGTCTGACAGCTTCATGGGCTATGGCCCAGTCACACCCAAGGGGTACGGATGCTCGTACAATCCACATCCAGATGAGATTGTTTTTTGTGTGTCGGCTTTTTACTCCTATGAAAACACCAGCGCTTCGCGGTATGCAAAATCTTTGCAGAATTCCTTGGATATTATGAAGGATTTGTTGCAGCAATAAGTCGACCGACCTACTTCACTTATACAATCTGCGATAACAATTTTAATGGTGAAATTTAGAACTTAGAACAAAAATGTCCACTTAGTTTGAGGTGCCTTTTACACTTCAAACTGTCGATTAAGGAAAAAATTAACCCAACAACTTGAAAAAGAAACAAATACATATCATAGTGAGAATCCTTCGTCTCTTTAGGGACACTTCCCGTATTTGAAAATCAATTAATCTAAATAATTAGATGATGGAATGATAATTAGAAAAATTTATGGAATTTAAAACCAAAAGCGTGTAATAGCAATATAAATTACTAACCAATAGAAAGTGAGTGTACTATATATGATTGTTAATCTCAATCTTGAGAAAAAAATCTTTATTAAATTTATGCGCAATTGTTGTGTGAAAGCTTTAAATGTTAGCTCTAAATACACAAAAGGTTATAAAGTTTATGTTCGACAGGCTCTCAGCTAAATTATGTTGCTTGAGTTTAAAATATTGTATTAAATGTTCGACTGTGTTAAATTAAATACGTAGAAACTGTTATTGTTCATTTATGTTGAAAGCATAGGAAATATTGTTGTTCTGTAAACGGTTCTACAATTAGAAAATTATTAATTTTTGGCTTTAAGCTTTTAAAGCTTTGTTATTCTATCCTATACAAGAATGGTTTGACTATTCAGTTATTGTTCGTTTGAAAAGTTTCGTAAAAACAAAATATATAATAATTTGTTGACACCAAATAACCTCTATCAGATATTGTTTCCACTATTGCTGTTACTAACTATAATAACAATCCTAAAAAAATTATAAACAAATATATATATATATACGTATGAGTTAGTGTCTACATAGCTTAAAGTTCCTTGGAATTTGAAAGTAACGCCTAGAAACGCACCTAAATGTCTAAGTACTTGGCTTTATTGGACAAAACCGTCTCAGCTGGACGAACAATGTATTTATAGTGTTTTAGAAAAATTTATGGGACAGACTATTAGGTCATTACTGAAACTGATACATATCAAATAGAGTGCTACAATTATTAAAAGAATCGTACGATAAATGTAGACGATTAAATATATAAATATATCTATACATACGAGAAACTGTGGTAGTTGAGCGTAGCGAAGAATTTATTTTAAGGTCGTTTCAACTTTCGATGCGATCTTACCAACAACAAAAGACAAGTGTTCACTTACTTACACGATTGATATACATATTGAATGTTTACAGTTTACCACTAGTTGATAGCGTCACAAATGGGCACGCAGTTATTTACCAAAAATTTGGAGTTAGAGATTTATTGTATTGTTTGCCGTCTATCCGGTAAGGCCCTTACAAATGTTTTATGTGTGTTGATGTTTGAATAAATAAAAAACTATTTAACCCCATAGAATGAAAAAATTGTTTGTTTTTGAAAATATTTAGGTTTGTTGATTTTATTATAAGTTTTTTTTTTCTTCTTAACAACCCCTTGTAACAAACTACACAACTGACTTAAACAAAACGCAGATGCAAAAGTCAAAATTTAAAAAAAAAATGGTTGACAAACTTTGTAGTCGATTTAACGAAATTCCTAAACTCTCAGTGAAGCTAAAAACAAATTGGTGAATGAGAAATAATTTAAGATATGCGTATCTACAAATACAATTCTACAATAATTCGGCTAAGCATTGCTGCTGTGTTTAGTTTTCCTAAAAGACAGACGTAATTCTTTGTTCACATCTTCATCACAGTTCTCCAAATCCAGCAGCACTTTGCAGAAGTTATGCCCCAGCAAATCGGAGGCGGTCCATCGCTTTGCCGGATCGTGCTGCAAGCAATGATCAAGAAACTCGTGTCCCTCTTGAGACAAGCTGGGCGGCACATCTGGCGCTTCGCCCATTCCAACTTTGAACATTATTTGAAAGTTTGAGTCAAACTGTGCCCAAGGACGCTGCAAAACAAAAAACATAAAAAATCAGTAAACACGGAACAAACAACAACATCAAAGAAACTAACCTTTCCCGACGCCATCTCAATAACAACGCAGCCAAGTGACCAAATGTCGACAGCACGACCATGTCCGTCAGTGTTGTTCTTGGTGAAAACTTCCGGCGCCATATAAGCTTGAGTGCCAACGTAGCCCTGCAACTCGCCCGGCACTGTTGTGTGTGCTTGAATCTTTACAGCGGATCCAAAATCACCCAATTTCAAGCTGTTGCCCGCATGCGTTAGGAAAATGTTTGCTGTCTTGATGTCACGATGCACAATTCCATGTTTATGCAGTTCGTAAACAGCCGACAGCAATTGCACGCTGAAGCGTCGCGTCAGTCCTTCGTGCAGACTGCCAGACAGTTCAACAAGACTTTCGAGTGTCCCCTCTGAGCACAGTTCCATAAATATAAGCAACTCCTCCCGATGAATTTCCACGCCAAAATACTTCACAAGGTGTCTGTGACTGATTCCTTCGAAAATTTTCAGCTCCTCGGCTACTTTTTTGATGGCACGCGTCTCACCCGGTTGAATCGTTATCTCTTTCATAGCCATCAACTCTCCAGTAGAGTTATTCACAGCCGTGTACACTTTTCCAAAGCGCCCTTGTCCAATCTTGGAGAAAATAGAAATTTAAAAATCTGTAAAAATTGAGACCTTTTATCAAACTTACCTTAATTCCACGATGCCAGCGGAAGTTGACACTGCGAGCGCGTATATGAACTTTATCACACATGTTTAGCGCCTTTACATGTCCAATTAAATTGCGATTCCGCATCTCCGTCTCCAAATCCATATCTAGTCGATTGATGGCGTCGCGAATTCTAACTTGTCGCACAGCTGGATGGAAACCAGATGACGGAACCTGAAGTAACTGACTTGCGGATATTTGTAATGTTTCCGCCCGTCTCAATGGCTCCGGAGAGTTCGGCGCCGTTGACAATTCTGACTCTTCTTTAAGACTTGTTTGGGGAGAAAATGTCTTTTGATTGCTATTATTTAGCATTATATTCGGCGATAATGATGCCCTTGTCGGTGTTCTTGCACGTGGCGTCGTCTTTCGTGAGCGAGGTGAGGCTCGCTTCTTTTCCGGCTCTGAACTAATGCCAATCACATGCGAAATACACAAGTCCATCCGTGTTTTTAGCTCTTCAAACTTTTGCTCTGTCAAGTGTTTAGTATTTTGGGGGTCACAGCAACTGATAAGAAAATCAAGGCCTTGAGCCGCCCACCTAGGACGCACACCGCGACCACGTTCACATCTGTCGGTCACAAATTCCATCCACATTTTGGCAAAATTAATAATGCCCATAGATAAGTTCATCTCACAAACTTCATCTCGGCATTTGGTAGTGTTTGTATCAAAGAGCTTGGCTATTTCCTTGTGATACTCAAAGCCGAATTTATAGGCCTGATGTAGAATTTCTCGCGCTCTGGACATAACCGCCAGTTTGTCGACATCATCCAGTCCAACCATGTTTTTGATACAACAACGCTCCTGTGTTCGCTCGATTATCATAATCAAACGACTTCTTACATCCAAAACATCATGGTGTAGTTGCTTGACTCCGGCTACTACCTCAGGACAAACTGTGTCAATACCTTCGCAGGGAAGCCGCTGAGAAAATTCCTCACTGTGATCACGATGAAAATCAGATCGTTCAATGTCTTTACAGAACATTTTAGCAAAGCCCATGACTCGCATTGACCTTTCACGCTCAGCAGTCAGCAGCGTCTGAGTCTGTCGGCAGACCGTTAGCAGATCTAATTTTTTAGAATCTCTCGAATTGCTTATCTGTTCGTCTAACTCTGAAGCTCTTCGCACCAACGTCTCGCCGATGCTTTTAAACAAACTACCCGTTATGTGACAGAATTGTCTCGCACCGATTACATGCTGTCCCGGAATCATAGGACAGATGATGCGCGTAAATGCCCACTCTTTATAGAGTGCAGTCTTTTGGTGAGTGGTTGGTGCAGCGACCAAGATCCACATCTCAACATACTCCAGGTACAAACTTAAAACTGATTTTACAGTTGTATCGAATTCGTCAAGGATTTCAGTGTAAGTCTCTAGTTCCGCTTCTCTGTCCACCAAAGCAGTGTTGATGTGCTTGCTAAAGCGTTCACGATGTGTCATGGCCAGTGTGAGGCCTTCACGCAGCTCCTTCATCAGCTGCTCCAAACTTAGCGGATTAGGTCGTGCTGGTTTTGTCTCTAAACGCATTCTCAGAAATTCATGAATTACTTGCAGCGGAATCAGTGAGAGAAATATAAATAGTGGAACGTAGGATGGCAGTCCCAATGATTTCGCTTCTGGACTCCATACACCAAAACTGTCGAAAGAATTTAATGTGAAAACAGCAAACAATAAAATACAAAAAGCTTACCGTCTCAGATCAATTTCCTGCTCCTTCTCCAAGGGTGGTTCAATATCCGGGACCTCATCATCAAATGTTTCACCTTCTTCACTGTCATCACCATCCTCTGCACCAGGTTTTTCTAGTGCCAATTGCGCTTTGCGTAACACAACGTTGTGAAGGCGATGCAAAAAAGACAAAGACTTGTTCAATCCACGTGATTTAAGGACAGTCTCAATATATTTCCTGAAACAAATAGGATTTAAGATGATTAAACGCTGTGCAAGTGCTTCACAATGAAAAAGCTACCTATAAACTGCTGTGGATTGATTTGTTGTCATATAAGTGGCCTTTGCTAATGATTCCATGTTAATAAAATTAACTTCACTTACGTAGCGTCCATAATCACCCATTTCTGGACCCAGACTTCCATTGGGATCATTTTCTATGGTCTCCCTAGATGAACTTGAAACATACAAAAACTTGCAGTTAGCAAAACAATAAATCAGCATATGAGTCGACAAACTTACTCCAAGCTACTGGCACTTTCGTTAGGACTAGATTCTGCATCAACTTCAATATTAAATTGTACTCGAGGAATTGGTCGCGAAGGAACTTTGCAGTCTACAACATCACGTGCAGGTTGCTCTTCCGCAGTGTCTTGGGCCGATGACGAAGAACTATCAGTTGTATGTTCAGCATGCACAGGCCATGGGAATTTTTTCCCTTGTAATCTAAAAAACAACATAATTTGTAAGGAACGAGTATTGCGAATGAATTATTAATGACCAGACCTTGCTAAAAGTTTTCCCAAAATAACAAGCTTCCATCGGTGGTGCTGTGTCATGTTGTACCACAAGCACATGGCCTTTACGCGCCCGACAAATGCCTCCGATTTATACAATGGAAAGAACAATCCCATTGCTCTAGTCGACGGGAATAACGATTCAGCTACTTCAAGTCTAGTAAGAAGCTCCTCAACTTCACGCACTGCCAATGACTGCTGTTCCCGACAATCACGGCAGTAAACAGATATACAACCTAAGCAGTGTAAAGATTCTTTTTTTGATAACATATTAAAATGGTTGCACTTGACATAATTTAAAGATTGCACGAGCTTACGATTGGACTCGTTGTTACAGCTGTTTTCTCTACTGAACATGGATGCGTCTGAACTAATACCACTGTCACTGCTCTGTGCACTATGGTCACGGCGGAATTTTCTCTGGAATCTGGAAAACATACAGAAATGGATGTTAAACTATGAACCATCTGTAATTTACACGACAAATACCCACTTGTACTTTAAAATTTGATCCAAAAGATCACCAACGCCTTGTCGTGCTGAAAAAAGATATCGATCCTGGTCATCCAGAGAACGATCAGCATGGCATGCCTGCAGTTCCAGCCAAATAAGATCTTGAAGCTCAGTTTGCCAGGTATTATCTTCATGCTTTGAGTCTGGTTTATCAGTGCTGCCCAATTTGATCAAATTAGCAAAGTTTTCGTGGAATTCTTTACGTGCACTCTGCTCCTGTTTGTTGTCTGATTCTGTTAGGATGGCGCCACTTTTGGACTGCAAAAAGGCTAAAGGCGGTGCTGACATGCGACACCCAACCGGTCGAGAGGTGACACTCATGTATCGATTGCAGGATTCAACCTAGAAAAATGTCATTTAATTAGGTTATAATTCAAATGATTCTGACCGACAAAAAATACCAATTTTGGCACGGTGGCGGTTGAGTTGTCTGGGGATGCACATGCCGAGACAATACCCGCCGAGGGCATGCTGTCGGCTCGATCTTCATACCCATGCGACGCACTCGTTCGTGTGCGTGCCTTAGAAAATGTGCCGGTAACAACCATCGAGGATCGCTTATTTTCACGTTCAGCCTCACGAGCCGCTTGCAGCGCTCGTTTGTCTTGCTGTTTCTTGGCCTCCTCCTCGAAGAACATCTGATTCAGCAGCGCACAATCCATAGTGTTGCGGCGATTGGCTCGACTCCTCACTTGACGGGGACATCCTCGCGCTTTGGGTGATTCCCTACATGATTAAAAAAAAATTGCATAAAAACTGTTGTTGGACGGAATTAACAATTTGAGGTACGAAAATGAAATGCGAGAAAAATAGGACGGAGGCAAAGGAATTTACACTTTTTGTTTGCGGTCCCAATCGCGACTTTTTATTTTGATTCGAGTTCGCGGCGGCGTGTTGCCATATGCTTCGAATTCACGAAGCAATTCATCTGTAGATTGATCTCGGGGCTTGGGGTTGTCTATATTAACGGATATCACGGCGTCTTGGGGCATATTTTTGACGCGATATTCGACTCTGTAAAGAAGAATTAAAAAAAAGCTTGGTAAATTGTAGACCAATGGAAAACGAACGTCGATTTAGTGCAAAAACTGAGTTGTGAATGAAATAAATTATCATTTGAAAAATGTGTGTGCAATTACAAGACAAGTGAAGATTAGGTGACAGAATTGTAAAGATAAGACACATAGAGCCAAATAACTATGATAATAATCAGCATAAAACGAAAAACTTCACATTAAACACATTGTTAGGGTTTGAAATATTGACTTATAGAGAAA
>JANSTS010007921.1:0-17825 GCA_026546915.1 Sylvicola fuscatus | reverse complement strand
ATTATCAGTCCTAATCAAATATTGGTACATATTTATAAATGTTGTGAAAGTAAATAAAAAGAAAAGTGTCAGACCGATTGAAATCCTTAAGAAATATTGCCAATATTGATTTAACCATTTTTTCTTGTGTAAATTTCACAGCAATTTAAAAATACGATTTGCCAGTTGCTCTGTAAATCTATAAAAATTGTAAAACTTTAAAATTTAATCAATCTTTGAAAACGCCCCCACTGAACTAAAAAAAACGCTCCCAGCTGACTTTAAGTGCTTAAGCCAATGATAAATATAGCCCTTTACAGTAAAGTGTGACAGTCGCGTGAAACAGCCACATGACGACGATATGTTGTCAATTAATTTACATAAAAGATTGTATCGAGTTGATGGGGATTACCACGCTCGCTGTAGTTTCAGCGTCGCTGACACCAGAGCTGACGCTTTACGGAATTTGTGTACACAAACTTCATGCTACATATGTGTACATGTGCGTGTGCAATGTGTATCCCACAATTATAGCCAGTAATTGTTTGATAGTTTATAAAAATCATTAAAAATGTTGTATTACTTGACTTTTCAAGGACAAACTAAGAATAATCAATTTTTAATCTGTAAATGTTATGTAAAACTGAGACAATAATTGAAATGATCCAAAGTCGAATATTCAGCGAATTCAATTAATGGAATTTCTAGTGAAAGTATGAGTCTTAGAGCTTTCAAGAATTGTACTGGAAATGTTGAAAAGATTTTCAATATTTTACGAAATATCGATCTGTTATATCTTGAGACGGGGTAAAAGTATTAAGTATTAAGTCTTTAAAAGATTCGAATCAATAAAAATATATTAAACAATAAATATTATGATTTGATATAGTACATATGAGTCAGTTACGGGGATCAAATAATTACGATTCTTAAATCCTGATAGAAAACATTTCTTTGTAAGATAAAAACAATGACGTGGCACCACAGCCTCAATAATTCGCATTCAAGTTGACTAAGAATATGCTAAGATAAGATATTAGTCACACCTTGTTTACAAATAATAATCCTGAAAATTGGCGGTACATGCGTGATTGCCAAAGATGCCAAAGACCCCACAGCATCGAAATAATTTAAATAAATTTGTCTGTATTCGACAGATTCCTGCGTCATTTGGGATGTACAGAAACTGGTACTAAAGTGTTGAGGAAGCCAGCTACTCCAGACGATTACTTGAAAAGTGAATATACAAAGATTTTCACACAAATTTTTTTGCGTTATCAACAGTTTATCGATGTAGCGATGTACTTCAAAGAGTAAAGCAAGTCATTCGCATATTTTACTGAAAGCCTTGGCCAACGACAAAGTGCAGTGTAACGTGGAAATTAAATATGAATTTAAATTTGTACCTTAAGAGAAGCTCAATTTACGGATTTATTAAACCATAAGCAAGACGAACGGACGCGACGTGCCACTAATCGTGCGTGTGCAAAATTTTGGCCATTCAGAACTGTCGTTTGGCACGGCGACGGTGTCAATTGTCACGAAATCAGCGCGATCGGAACGAGACAACACCAAAATAGAAATGTGCGACGCAAATTGGACATCCTCTTTGGGGACTTTATCGGCAGTGTTTCCCCGTTACGGACAGAAATCCCATAAAACCACGCAACTGTCAGCTGGTGAAGTCCAAGGGTATTTGGGCAATCACACGCTCCACAGATACCACCAATTGCACCACTGGCCGAAGGTGGTTGCATAAGAATCGCCACAACACATTTGACGAATTGAACTGCGCAAACACACACGCACACGCACACAAACCTCACCCCACATACAAACAAACACAATGTACTGAGAAACACAGAAAAAAGCCACCGAAAAAATTCCAGTCCATCCCAATGGGACGTTTGCCGACAACCACGAACCGGAAAACATGAGAAACATAGCGGTGTTGTTGTGGTACTTTTGTTATGCGAATTAATGAGTTCATAAGCTACAGGCTACAGGCTACAGGCCGTGTCAAGCGACGCGCTCCTTCTTCGTGTCATTTCTTTTTCTCAGACGTCATCTGTCGTCGACATATTAATTTTATATACCTAAGGTCATCGTCATCTTCGCCGGAACTGTAATTGATCGTAATCCCGACACGTTGCTTCCAATTGGCATCAGCCATCTTTCCTTTTCACTTATGTTAGTTCACTACGCTCTACACTACAATTAATGAATTCTCACTTTTTAGTTGCTTCCTAATTGCCATTTCATTTCACTGACCACATCTTTGATTCGCGATAATCTCTTATTACTGGCACGTACGCGACTTGAACTGAAGCGACTTGTGAGCTTCCGCGCTAACGCGATTTAATTTGACCGACAGCGCGCTACTTTTTTCGCTAATTGCTGCCATCGCTTTATGACTTCTCTGTCAGTCGCGAATTTATTAATATATAAAAACGCGATTGTCATTTCATGGCGCGCATAGAATAGCGGTAATTGCACGCATTCGTGTAATTTATCGAAAAATTCTAAAACACCTGGCTGTTGCGAAAAACAAATCAACTTCGAAAACGAATCTTTTGGCTGCGTGCAGCGGTTTTCGAAATTTTAAACATTCAACTTTACCGTTATATTGAGCAAAGTGTAAAACTGCATAAAAAAGTCCCAATTGGACAAACAGACAGAATGTACAGAACAGAATATATTTATTTTAAATAAAATTACTTATCGTCATCTCCTTAATTGTTAAAATTATCTAATACTACTTAAATAAAATACGATTTATACACAAACTTTTTAAAAATACCTTCACAGCTATACTTAATTAAATTTCTTGAATAACAAAAAAAAATAAATTATCAAATTACATCTTTTTAATAACATTTCTTCCATATAAAACCTAAGAAATTGCATCGCATTTGAATCACATCCCATTTGTACAAAAAACAAGTATACAGGCATTTAGGGGTGGAGTTTTGTAAGTGCGCGTGTTCAAAATGTAACCACCACTGGCCAATAAAAACGCAGATGCAAAAAGTGTCCTTCTCCCCTACTCAACAAAGGGAACACAGGAAGCTGATATGGAATCACTGTAGTAAAATTGATCTGCATTAAACAAAAATATGCAAGATGATGTGACTGCAGCCGAACGTCTTAGCATGCTTAAAGCCAGCAAAACACGTGTCACACCTGTTACACATTCTGACTAGCCTTGTTGCGAGCTGCTTCAAGTATATCGCCCGGGACTGTTGTGCGGTTTCATTTCACTGCCGGTTTTCCGGATGCCTCTCCCACCCTCTTTGTGATTAGCATCTCCGCTGAAGAGGTGCTCATACGGAAGGTATAAGCGATAAAAAAGGGCTGCGATCCTGAATGCACAGTCGTCATGTCATCCTGATGAGCGCCTCAAATTACATTTGTTAAATATGTACAGAACGGCTTGACGGATTGCGGTCAGTTTGTGCATGGAGTTCGGCGTGAGTGGTTGTGCCAGTGATATTGACAATAATTTGTGTGTCAGTTTATTGCATAAGTGTTGCTGTTGCTTTGGATTTAACAACTCAATTGTGGTAGTTAAATGATGATTTCCGAAAGTATTCACTTGGAATCATCCCTTAACAATATGACCAGCATTAAAAGTGACCATCTGCCAGTTATTCCGGCCATCCATCGGCCATCTTCGCCTAGACAATTCTTTGAGCGTCTGTACGGACATTTGGAAACGTCTAGTACAGCCGCTTCCAAATCCACCACCTCCCCAATTCCCAGTGAGATAAGCACCTCACCAGACATCAGTGCGGATGAAAAGTAATTTTACCGAGCAATAATTGTCAAATAATTGGTGAAAGAAGGTATTTAAGTGAATTATCCTCTTACAGGAGGCATTCATCTGAAGCTGTGTTTCATCACGGCAATGGTGACTTGTCGCCTCATCATATGGATTTAAGCTACAGACAAATGCCGTCGATGGTGCCATTTTTGACGCCGAACTTAGGAAATCTTCGACCGTTCATTGGATTACCTCACGATTCTCAGATGCCTCCTGGATTAACTGCATTTCGTAAGCAATTTAAAATTGTATTTTATTTTTAAAATGTTTGCGCATTTTCTGTTTGAAATGGGAAATCATATGAAAATCGTGTAAAGAAGCAAACTATACTGAGATAACTTTTCCTGTAAAGGAGCTAACATTTTAATAATAATAATTCTTTTAATATGTTTATTAAAAAAACATAAATTTTTAAGAAGAATACTACTTACTTACTTTACTTATCTCTAAAAAATATTTAGTATACATGTATGTTATATGAACGTCTTTACAAAACCACCAAGATTTATATTCAACGAAATTTAAATAAATCACTAATTCAGCTATGTCCAGAATTAATGTAAATGAGATAACATAGAAGCGTTTAAAGGATAAACGTATATTCGATGAAAAGAAAATCATTTTTGCCCGACAAAATGATTACATCTAAGTTGGGAGACGTTTGGATTAGTTAAAGGAGTTCTTAGAATTATTATAATTTATGAAAACTCCTATTTTCATGTAGAGTTTGAGATACATTTCAAAGTGCTGCCGTTCGATGTTTTGTCTTGGTATTCTCGAATTTGATGTGGTTGATGTCGGCTAGCGACATTCATTTCTTACAATTCTAAAGATTTTTTTTACAAATATTTTACAAGTTTTATACTTACAAACGTTCATATTTTGGCAACAACTTATACCAAAAAAAAAAACTATAACTTTAATGAAAAATCATCTTTAAAAAATGTTGGCAAGTTTATTGAAAGATCATAATCAGGTAAGTGAGTGAATTAAAGTCACTGGTGAACATATTTGAAAAAAAAAATCTGCTGATAAATGTCCTGCGGATAAAGTTCAAAACATTCTCACAGAATTCATATTGACAAAGATTTATTTTGCGACAAAAAAAAAAAAAAATTGGAATACACATTTTACCCGCGTTCATTGAGCGGAAAACACAAATTTGTAAGCGACAGCGCGATTTCCATCGAAACCTATGCCGTAACCAACACTCCCCCACGTTAAATATCATTTATAATAGGTTTTGTATGATGATTTCATTGGATGCTTATGGCACCGGCACAATAGTCCTCTGCAACAAGGGAGATAATATTGGTATTGCGAATGGCCAAAGGAAACAGGAATGCGTTGTAAAACATCTGTGCATTTTCACTGTGACATTTTCCACACAATTCACAATATTACGTTCCGGAAAACTCAGAATTTATTTTTATTCTAAGCTCCTTGTCTATTGTTATCGCGCTGTCGAACGATTGTGTCGGGTGTTTGCAAGCTTCCTCTTTTGGTAATGCGACGCTTTGAGCATAAAGCGAACGAAAGGGGTGCTTTTATGGGAAAGTTTGTGTTGTCAGCGCCTGTTCCCTGAAACTGCGGCAACTGCAAGTAATGAATACAGACTTTCAAAGTTTTACACGCTTTTATTCACACCGCATTTTGCTTTCTACAGTTATTGATATTCACTACAACGAATTACTACTTCTTGTCAAGATTGACGTCACTAGTGCATTGTTCTAATTGTTCTAAATCTCGTTTATTCATAAGATTGCGAAGCTCCATGCCGAGAAAAGCTTTCATGTTTGTGTCTTCAATTTGATTCAAAACTAATTTACGGACATCATCATTGTTAGCATCTTTCCAGATCTTTAGCAAATCCTCGCTGTACACAATCCAAACACAATTTGCACATCCGGACATACAGCAGTTGGTGGGAGGTTCGGGAATCTAAATAGATACACAATTAATTATGTTGCCAAATCATTCAAACTGGGTGGGTACTTCAAGTTGTTTCTTGGAATCGCTATTAAGCATCGTCTTTGCCATGGTCGACGAGTTGCCGGCATCACCGCTCTGTTTGCTATCATTAGAGGTGGTTCTTAGAAGTTCCAACCTTCCCCACACACCATTTGGTATCCCAGTCAATCGTTTCAGCATTACTTAATCCTATTTTCAAAGGAAAACAAAATTTATTGTATATATATATAAATATTAATCTTTAACGCAAAATCTCCAAACGGACTTATTCAGCAAATATCGGACGCGAATTGTTGCTATGCGGCGATAATCTGCCATGAATCTGAGCGCTATTGGGATCAAAGGGCCGAAATAATATCAAGGAAAATACAATATATTGTTATTGAGTCACGACAAGTGGATGAAGATTGCGACAACGATACGGATGCTTCCAACGCTGCTGGATGCATCCGTATATCCAACACTTTGTGCGTTCAAATATACCGCTTAGGCGTGCAATTAACTGCCAAATCAAGTGTAATTAATTAAATGACCGACAAACTGCATAAAAAGTGCGCGTATCCTGCGGATAATGTACACACCAGCAATATGTTGATGGCCCGATTTGTTTTTGTTGTTGCCAAAAACTTTGATTGTAACGTCCTTAAAAAGATATTTGCCCGACAGATCGAATGTCACTCTCAACCGTATCCAGATTTCATGCAAACAAAGTCATAAAATTACGGTAAACGTTGCATAAACATTGTGTTAAAGGTTTCTTCCACAAGTCAAAAGCAAAACCACTCAATTGGAAAGGTGTACAGAAGAGATTCACCAGCATAAGAAAAGAAAGGAGCCATATTGTTCATGCGGCTACAACATAAGACGTCCGAATTGATATTGCAACCGCTGCGATGCAAGGGGTGTGCAAAATAGCATATTAGAATGAATATGACGGAAGCCCTTCCGCGTGATCATGCAGTATATCTTTGGACTGGAATATCAATTTCAATTGGCTCGTCTTCAGTCTTAACGGATTTACCACATGGTCAAGCTCTTGACATTGCGACTTGGCCCCTTTTCGTCTGTGCTTCATATCAACACCGTAAAACGGAGCATATCATGCACAGATTGGTTTACCACCGGCAATATTTCGACCTAGACATGTTGCGGGATCGGACGAGTGAATATGATCTGCCAACTAGTTTTTGTGAAGCTAGAATTTGGTCTATCTTCAGTGACATGAAACTGGCGTGTGACCGTATTCATTGACCTTAAAATTATGATGGCTTCTACTTCTGACCAATGATTCAGCCAAACGAAATCGAATAACCGACCAACTCTTTCTCATTCAATACGAAAAAAAAAACAAATTTAAAAATCTTTAATTTAAATGTAAATAAAATGATGACAATTGAATGCACTTGAACATATATTTGATTACGGTATAATAGCAAGAACTACCCTCGTTCATCCCTCTTAAGTATGTAATGCGACAAAATCAAACAATTAAACAAACATAACAACAAAAACCCCGACAAGGACAATCTGCGGACCGACGAACAAAACCAAAATCAAATAAAGTGAAGTAAAAAAAATCGCATCCCCCTTCATGTTTATGATTTAACGAGGGCTGCTTAAGAAGAGCGATATAAGTGGATAATAGACATATCGAGAGAATCATATTGTTGTGATTATCATTTAAGTATACTCATAGAAGATCGAGTTGTTAATACGCACGCATCCAAGTCCTACACGCTGGAAAAGGACCAATTTACGCTCGAGTGATGATGATGATGTTAACATAAATGGACGAAACCACGAGTAGAAAAAGACAGGATTTATTTAATTAAGGGTGAAAATTCATATTACAATAGATTTAGTAATACTATAAATTAAGGGAAAACTAAACGCTATCATTAGGGGGGTGAAAACTATTTCAATTGCAATGAAAATTAATTAACAAGGGTTGTAAATGCATGTGTGGTTTACAAGCTAATTTATTCTGGTTACCTCAAATTAGTTATTACTATTTGACATGCCCATCTAGTTTCAATTAAAATGTTCATTTAATTATAGTGGCTCGACGCCGTCGTAAGGAGGGACGCCCGCGACGCCAACGGACGACATTTAGCAGCGAGCAAACACTTCGGCTGGAAGTTGAATTTCATCGAAATGAGTATATTTCGCGTGGCCGCCGCTTTGAATTGGCCGAAAGCCTGCACCTCTCAGAGACACAGATCAAGATTTGGTTTCAAAATCGGCGCGCCAAGGACAAACGGATTGAGAAGGCTCAAATCGATCAACAATACAGGTGCGACCCCCACTTCCCAAAAAACGAGATGGTATCTTGTTGAATGATTTATTGTCTCCTGTTTAACCACCATTTCCGCTCTTGATATCAATTTAACGAACTTCCGATTGGTAACGTTTAATTTCAAATTAAAATGTGTCATCCACACAGAGCGATGGGGTGGCGATGAGAAATCATTTAAAAAATAATAGACAATCATAAGGAAGGCAATAACCATAAACATTACATTTATAGAAATTTCGCAGTGGCTAATGGTTTCATGTCTTCGTTTGCGGCACCCTACACACAATTCGGCCTCAATTTACAACCCCAAGGAACGACCGCCGCAGCAGCACAGCCAATGGTAGCGTGCGGACCACAGTCTCAACATAATCAACCCCAACCAAGTGGAGTGAACCCACAGCAACAGTACTTACCGGCAGCAGCTGGAGAACGGCGACCTATGCAAACGATTGGTGGTGGCTCAGCTGATTGCTTAGACGGAGGCAGCGGCGTGACTGCCAACTTGATGCCCAACTTATCACCGTCTTCGACGGGTTTATATTTTAAAGAAAACGTCCATTCGTGTTAACATTTCTCACTATAATTATTACACTTTTTATTTTTGTCAATGATTTTATTCTTTTGTCAGAACTTTTCTGTTTTCTAGTCACAAATTTTCAGTAAAAAAGATGTTGTGCGTCTGTAATGAAATTAATTGCGCGTATATGAGGAGAAGTTTAAGAAAATAAAGTTATTTAATAATAGAAATGTAATTTCATTCTTATTAGCAGTTATTTAGATTAGACAATATGTCGCCAGAAACAGGGTTAAATGAATCAACTTCACAGAATTATGTTATCTAAATTTAGGAAAATTGTCGATTAAGGTGATGGAAAGCCCATAAAACGAAACAATAAAACATTTCATTTCCGCTAGAATGGAAAATGGTCAGCAGGAGATGCTTAATTAGGCCCTAATGGTCACGCAATCATCAACGTTGTGAATTGACCAGACCACTCACCAAACAGACATAAACTGGCTGCGTGTAGTCGCTTTGTTGCGGTTATTAAGGGTGATATTTATATTAGTTAGGACCCTTCCCAGCCATTGATGAGAATATAATGAAACTTCCTAGCGCACAAATCTTGAAGCTGCTCATTTATCACATCTTCGTTTTATTCGGAACGGACAAAATAATCTTGGAAAGGATAAGAGTTTCTTCTCTGCATTATTAACTTACAACTTGAAATACAAATAGTAAATTATCAAGAGATTAAAGTTTACTGAAGCGTTTTTAATCGCGAGCATGTTCCCTTATTCTTAGATTGTTCATTGTTGCAGCACGAGAACAATATCAGATTCATGTGGCTATAAGGAATCAAAATTGTACGTTATAATTACGATTTCCTTCGTATACAGATTGTAAAGACGTGAAAAACTTTAAAGAAAACAAAACGCGTGTTTTTGAGTAAGAACTTTATCTTGGTTGATTCTATCAATACTTCTTTTATGACAAAAAAAAACTGTATTTCTTGGTTAATAAATGGAGAATGAACTAACCTAATAAACCAGTCGCAGGAATCGAACCTGCACCCTCTTCTGGAAAGGATCAAAATTTAACTAAAGACAGAGGGCGGTTACGCAACAAATGTTTAAGAGTTAATTGTTTCCTGTAAGTAAATAATTTCGTTTTCTGAAATTGTTAAAATGAAACTAATTTTTGTTTGGTTACTTATTTATATTATCATTTATTAATAAAACGTATATTTATACATGTTTGTTATGCATAAAAGCTCTGAAAACGAATTCAAAGAATTCAAAATTTGGTGGTGCGATAAATCAAACAAGCAAAAAATCAACAAAATAAACACAAACGGAAACGGTAAGTATTTATAGAAAATATATGAAAATGAAACGTTTACGAAACAAACTCACTTACCTTTAACGATGTTCTGCATTGGATGCGTCTTTCCTGATAAACTTACCACCAGTCCCGCCCAAATGTTGTTGAACAAAGAGTAAATTAATGAACAACTACTTACCAAGTCCCAATAAACCCACAAGGAATTCAGGATAGTCAAGTAATCCAGTGAACCCAGTGTAACCCACAACAAACCAGTGCAAAAACACTGTCTCCAGGACACACGGAGCGGTGACGACGGACGCGTGTTTGTCAGGAAATTGGGGTATTACTAAACACGCCGATCAGACCACCATCGAAGCGGACTTTTTTGTGTGAATCATTACTACACGAGCACCGCAGGAGGGCACACCCGCGAAGCAGAGCAACAAGGGAGAAATCTTTATAAAAATAAAAACAATAACAAATCACATTAAAACGTTGATGTCGTTGGCAATAAAATTAGTGAATATTTGTTGTGGAGAATTGACTATCTTTTTTTTCTCTGAACCACTAGAACTATTTACGGTTTGCCTGATCTTCTAACTCCTGGACAATGGCCCTTGACATCTGCCTGCTTCTTTCGATTTGAATCGTTAGATTTATAGTCTAAAGAAATAATCATTTTTTGAAAGTTCCTATCCTGTTGACAGTTGTGTCCTGCCTGCTCTGGCCTCTGAGGCAAATCATTTAAAAAAAGTTTGTGAGACGTTCTGATTTGGTTAATAGAATTTGGCAAAATTAGTACATCAAGAACAGGAAATTTCTATAATTATTTAACACTAACATTTAGTTAAAGTTTGGTTGGTCGTTTGATCTTTTTATACCCTGTCACATGGCAACTATACCAATTAATATTGTTACTAAAAAAAAATTAAAACATTTTAAATAAATTTTTTGTTTGTGGCTTCACCTTTTCTGAGCATCGTTTCGATACGTAAGAAATCGAACAACAATAACTAAGATGAAGCATTTACACTCTTACAGTCGAGAACGGCAAGTACAACCGATGGCTTGATTCGAGTTGCATGCAGCTGAGAAAGACTGTGAAAAATATCAATGTAGACAAAAGTTGTTAAGAAGTCGCAGTAGAGATTCGAACCAAGAACCACTGGGTTTCAGGCGAAATATTCAACCACTAAGCCACAGACGGACATTGGTAGAGTGTTTTAGTAAAGCGTTACAAACGTAGAATTTCTTAAAGTCATGATTAGTTAAAATTGCTGTGAGAGAAAGTTGTGAGGAAAACATAATTGAACATAGAAAAGTAGAATAAATTCGATGAAGTAAATACATTTCGGTTTAAGATTAGTTGAACCAAAAATAACAAATTTAACATAAAAAATGAAGCTAACGAATAACGTGTTAAGACATGCTTCGTCACAATCGTTATTCAACCATAAAGAATCTCGGACGGATAGAAGATATTGTACAAACTAAGATGTTTTGTTAGAAAAACTGCTGTTTAACGCAATATTAGTCGCTGTTTGTAATGGCATCCAGTGGACGGTTTTTCGTTCTAACATAAGCAATAAAAAATGAAACAACGAATATCCGAATCAACAAATTGATTGATTGGTTATAATATGCCGATTTGGGGGTGGTTTCGTATGACTTGTACCAAGACAAACTATTCATATTGAGCAAACAATAACATTTGCGCTGAAATAAAGTTATCTAATTTGTAATTTTTTTTTTACCTACTTCTATAGAATTTCTAAAACATCAAGTCAACTACTACTCAACTCTATAATTATGTGGACAATTATTTACTTTTTAAAATTTCTATCAAAAAATGTTCCCTAAATAAATAAACAAAAACAAAAAGGAAACGAAGAGAAATGTAGGGGAAATCAGTTGATACAACAATAGAAATAAATGAAATAAAAATTTGCGGCTAATTATTCCACCAATTACATAAATAATTTTTTATTTAGTTGTTTGTAGTGTTTTTCCATGATTTAATAAACATTTTCTATCGTAATTTATGTTCTAAATTACATATTTAGTATTTTTGTTATTGCTACACTGTAAATGCGTGCTTAACTGATGTGTGAAATGACTAAAATAAACGGTGACCATTGGAAATCACCGTGTCAACTAGTTTTATGTTATTATTAAATAAAAAATACGCTCTCGGAAAATCTAGAATTTAAAAAAATACAATTGTGTCTAAACAATAAACAGAGGCTGTTAAAACACGACGAATCGTTTAAGTATATATAAATATGTATAGTGAAATGCGTGTTGAAATATTCAATTTCATTTTGTGGACGAATATTATTCAGTTTCAATGTCATTTACAATGTTTTCAAGAGATAATTTTCTATTATAGTAAATATAATATTGTGTAGAATTCTATGTTAAGAGCTACATTGCCTTTTAACTATATCAAAACACAAATAACATGAATTTGGAGGGAAGGAATCAATTATGCTTGTAGTTTTAAAATACAATGATCGGCTTTGCCGGTGTAAACAATTTTTCTTTCATAGAGATTGGCTGCAGAAACTGTTTTTTAGTTTTAGTGTTTTTATTAAAGTCCACAATTTATTTTAGTAAAATTCGCGTCTCTACAATATCTAAATCTAAATAAAAGTCTTGAGCGCGAATTTCAATGATCTTTCAAAATAGTTACTCGTGAAAGCGAAATTGCACAAGGATGCAAGTGGATTCAATAGAAAACTGAGATTACCCTTCTTAGTGGACAAACAAAACATTGAAATTCGGCTATCAAATGCTACCCCTTATTATTTTGGACAGCATAAGGGGTACATTAGGCGCAGTAATAAATGTAAAAACCATATATAAATAAGAAAACTCACTTTCATACAGTAAAAAGCCTATTCTCAAATCTCTTTACATTATCAGTTGGATCATTCCTTGCAATATAAAAATTTAAGACTTTGCTCCTTATAGTTGATTTAAAAAATAATAGTTAAAAAAAAAGAAGGAAAAAATCGTTAAATGTACAGCTAGCTTAATTTATTTTATCATCGTTTGAATCTTTATTCTATATTATGTGTGTGTGTGTGTATATATATATATACTCTTTAAATTTCTTATATAATCATTGCTATACAAAAGGTTAAGTTTTATTTTGAATGAGATAAATGGGGGATGATGGGGTGCATGGTTCTTTTGATTGAAATATATAAGTAAATATATATATATACATAATATGCATATATAAGCATTAAATTGTACAAATATCGTCGTGACAAGACGCATGCCCCTGTTCCCAATCACGTACCCCGCTCTTCAACATCCAAAACTTTATTGATAATGGAAATTAAAAATTGGCGCAATTCGTTGAGGGCACACAAGCTGCGCGCGCGACTTAGTCTTACATGGCTAAAAGTTAGGAGAGAAACGCTTTGCAGCATTTGTCTCTTCATCAGAATTAGTGTGTATTCATTCATTTCTTCATTGGGTCGTGTGATGCCTTCTCACTCTCTGACTGTCTGCCTGTCTGTCATTCACATGTAATTGACTCATCCTCATCTATTTTTGCTTCATCTACACATATGCTCATTGTTCTTGGTGGGAAGGGGCACTCTCTTTCTTTCTCTTTCTTTCTCTCTCTTTCTCTTTCTCTCACTTTCATTCAATCCCTGTAATATTTCTGCCTGCCTCGCTATACATGCATTTGTCTTGGCTTATTAAAAATGCACTTTTGATTGAATTCGGTTTAATTCCTGCACGTATCTCTCCTATTTTGCCTGCATTTTATCCTCAATCCTTCTTCATCGCCTATTATTTACCAATCTTCAATCTTAGCTTCTTGACCCTTTTTTTTTTTTAAAGTGTCTGCCTACCCGTGTTTTAAATTGCATGATTTTGAGTTATCTGGCCGTATTAAAAATATTGTTTCGATTTTGTATTTTTTTTTCTTACTGAGGGGAAGAAAGGAGAGTCTGACCTAAACAAATGCAGAAAAAGAAAAAGAGATTCAAATAAATAAGCAAATTGTCTCAATCCGGTGGCTAGAATTCAGCTAATTAATAACAAATAATGTAAAAATGCAACAAATCGTTTGCCTAACGCCTACATACTTTTTATCGAAATTCTTTAAATGTAATGACGCTTAAGAAAAATTGAATTATGGCGACGTATTCATTAATAATTTTCCAAAAAAAAGCAGATTTTTTGTGTGCCAAACTGTATGATCCAAAAATATTTTTAACAAGTCAAATAGGTGGCTCCTGCCTAACAATTCAGACTCTAAAAACCAATTGATGCGTAAAAACTTACAGTTTGGCAGATTTTTACACAAATCAAAATTAACCAAAAAATATAAAAATTCGAGAAAAATATAAACAAATGCAACAAAAAAAGTTGACTTACCCATTTTAAAATTGCGATTCGCATATCAGTAACGTCGTCCGCCACCGCCACTACCCATCATGTTTCCACCATTGGAACCACTGTTATATCCCTGACTGTAACCACCACCACCTTGGTTCATGTTACTACTTCCTAGAATAACGGAAAAGTAAATAATTTAAAATAAAATCAAATAATTAAAAATAGCAAATAGTTAATTGTATTTGGAGTACTGTAGCCAGGCTGCGTGTTAGCACGACCATGGTAAATTGGTTTCGAGTAACATAGCTAAGCCGAAGCAAATTAATCTTGCAGCCTTTTTGAATTTTATAGCAGAAGCCTTCAATTGAAAATGAAGCAAATGCTTCCACAGGAACTGCGACCGAATTAGTAGTTGACAAAGCAGGAACTTACCATAGTTGCCCCCACTGCCGCCACCCATTTGGTTGCCGCCACCTCCGCCATACGGATTCATACGGCCCTGGTTGAAGTTATTTCTAGCTGGACCGCCACTGTAACCTTGCTGATAGCCGCAACCGAATGTGTCATTGTTGCCCCAGTTTCCGCCCGAACTATTACCGCCCTGGTTAAACGAGCCACCACTATTGCCTGTGTTCCAACCACCAGATGCGCCACCGGCCGACGCATTGGCGTCCCACATTTGATTGTTCCAGCCACCACCGCCGCCGCTGCCGCCTTGATTGTTGAAACCACCACCGCCGCCGCCACTACCGAAACTGTTGTTGCTGCCCCAATTGTCATTGTTATTGCGGTTTCCCCAACTACCGCCACCACCACGGCCTCCACCGCCGCCTCCCATTTCGCGACCGCCACGGTATCCACCACCACCGCCGCCGCCACCACCTCCGCCTCCCATACGGCTACCGCCTTGTCCTTGGCCACCTTGCCCTTGAACTTGACTGTTGCGGCTGTCCATCTCCTGCTTGGAAAGCGCCTTTTTCACATCAAGCAACTTGTTCTTGATTGTGTGCGACTTTTGTACTGTAAATAAATTAGTTGGGTTAACTTGGCTGATTGAAAACATTTTAACTGATATAAAGATTTCAAAATTATGAGTGTCGTTCTACCTTTTTTGAACATCGTTTCGATATGGTAAAAAACCGAACAACAAAGATTAAGATAGAACAATTTTTACTCTTACAGATCAAGAACGGCAATTACAATCGATGGTTTAATACGAATTGCATGCAGCTGTGACTGTGAACATTTTTTTTTTTTTTTAACAAAAAGCGGTACTTACAAACAACTTTGTCCACTGGATCATAGTCATCAAATTCGACAAAAGCGAAGCCACGCTTCTTGCCGGTGTCCTTGTCAGTGACAATCGTTACTGCAACGACTCCGCCGAATTTGTTGAAATAATCCCTTAAACTCTCCTCGTCATGCTCATCCTTGAGTCCACCGACAAACAACTTCTTAACAGTGGCGCCAGCATCCGGCCGATTGATGTCTTGTCGTGGCACAGCACGCTTAGGCTCAACAACGCGGCCATCAACCTTATGGGGTCGCGCCTTCTGGGCATTGTCGACCATGTACGCCCGAGAATAGGTGATGAAACCAAATCCACGAGAGCGTTTTGTCTTGGGATCCTTCATAACGACCACGTCCACTACTTTGCCCCATTTCTCAAAATGGTTCTTCAGAGAGTCGTCGGTGGTGCGATAATCCAAACCGCCAATAAATAATTTACGCATGTGCTCCATTTCTCGCATATCCTAAATAATTATAATTTCGCATTACTATGGTTTAATTTTTTAATCTACGAGATAAAACTAAATTGAGGTTATGGTTCATTTTCAGGTTATGTCTGATGATGCCGTATTTTTAGAATGATTTTGGTTATGTTAAAAAAAGCGCGTGTCGCTTATTGAATCTCAACTATTTCCATCCCTAACGACAAAAAAGCTATTCCATAATTATTCATTATCGAAAGGAATATTTGAGCTCCATCAGTCTTTAACTTGGCGTTTGAAGAAAAAAGCGACGCGGCATGACCTTCTCAGCAGTTCTCCAACTGCGTGGCAAAATGATATGAAAAAAATTGCGCGCTTTTAGGAGTTTATTCGCCATTATCACGATACGACATATTATTATCGAGAATGGTGTCGCTGCAATCGCAAAATACGCGCAGAAGCATAGCGCCACTATGGCGTCACGTGGCCCAGGCCCCTCACCAACTCGCCGGGTTTTATGAAATCGATCGGCATTTCTTTTTCTTCTTCCTTTTTTCACATTCAAAATGGCGTCCGATTTGAAATTCACACAAAAACAGAATTTTCACACAATTTTTGGCAACTTTTTTACAATTTTTCGATGAATTTGTACTTACATCTTCTTCATCGTCGTTTTGATTGTTGTTTTCTTGGTGATTATCCTCCCATTGCTGTTGGCCTTGATCGTGGTGGTGATTACCATTTTGTCCATTCTCTTGGTTGTCCATCGTCCTTATTTCAATTAATGAACGTATCTTGAGTTAGACTAATGCACTTTTTAATAAAATAAATATATTTGTGCGGCACAAATAGGACAATAAATAAAAATCGTTTTTGGGTAATTTTATATTTTTGGACAGAACTCGCGGCACACTGAGAACACGTCAACACACTTGAAGAGTCGGAATGAAATTGATAAATTGCTGGCCTATCAATTGTGAGTGGAAATTTTTCGAGATTGCGCTTTGTCACCATAAACCAGCGTCGCCCTATGTTTTATTAAAGTGGTGAAATTAAATTATTTTCTCTCGTTATTAATTTAATTATTTCATTTTCAGACGTTTTATATTTTAAAAAATTAAATAATATATAAAATAAATAGTTTCCAAATTTTATATTTAGGTAGATAAAAATCATCTGTTGCATTCATTTGGATGCTGAGGTGAATTAAATTCATAGTACAGGGTGTTCGTCTAAATCGTTGCTAGATACTGGCTCAAACACCAAAGGATATTACTTGGAAAATTTAGACGATCTTTACAAATAATTTAATTCATTTTGTTATATTGTTTAAGTGATTAAAAAGTAAATTTTAGATGAATGCATATTGTAATTAACATATTTAGCTGCCTTTATCAACCCCTTCCGCTTCGATTCAGTGCACAAAAAGCTGGGTATGGATTGTTTTGGAAAGAAGTGGCGAATATGGAACAATCCAGCTGTTGTCGACCACGAAATCGTTTCCTTTCACTTTTCTTGTGATAGTGAGACTATTATGATCGAATGAACGACGTCGATATATTGGATACTTATCGTTGAGAGTGGTGGTCTCCGCCGTCGTGAGTAACGTTAGAAACATATTCGTTTTGGGATCAGGAATCGCTGCATATATACTCTTCTAGTTCTAACTTTTTTTTTTTTTGGTTTAATCGAATGAAAGTTAGGCGCTCTGTATGGATTTTGACGTACATACATATCCACGCAATGTTACTGAATCAATCGACGAAATCGCAGCATTGATTCATTAAACGATATGCGTAATAATCCATCGTTCCCTTGCCAAAACATCAGCGGTTATTGCAACGTGTCATATGAACG
>JANSTS010007920.1:0-10085 GCA_026546915.1 Sylvicola fuscatus | reverse complement strand
AAAAAACGCAAGGGGTACCCCTTGGGAAATTTTCAAAAATTTGATGAAAATTTTAGGTTCGTTTTATTGATGCAGTTTTGATTGTTTTCAATAACAAGTGCATTTAGATGCATTTCTATTCATTTTCTATACAAGAACTGACGAAAAAGGGCCCAAAATGAATGAAATCCGTCCTGAATTTTTGGCTCAGGAGACTGCATCACTGTAGCGAATTTATGCATTTTAAAAATATTATATTGATGCAGAACACAGTAACTATGTGAAATTTCAAGCCTCTATCTCAGTTTTTGTGTTTTTTTTTTGAAAAATTGTTTAAAAAAACGCAAGGGGTACCCCTTGCCAAATTTTCAAAAAATTTGTGAAAATTTTTTACGTGTTTTTTTATTCAGTTTTGATTGTTTACGATAAAAATTCAATTTCTAGGTGTGCAGAGAAAATTTCTTTTTGGGTCAAAAAATTTATTGGAAAAAGTGACATATGGCAACATACACAGAATAGTTTTCGAGATAGTCCAAATCTAGTTTATCATCAATGACCTACAGATCTTTGGAAAACAATAATTTAACTTTTTAGATATATAATTTGATTTTAGACCACAAATTAAGTTACGATCGGATCTACCCGTTTTCGAGATATACATGTGCCAACCGAACAAACGGACGGACTGACGTACGACTGACGTACGTCTCATCTTCAGAAATGTTTGTCAAAAAAGACGGATTGCAAGATACAATATATTATTTCCTTTTCTTTTTTTTTATGAAAACAAAGGCGGATATAATGTTATATGAAGTAAAAAAGGGCCCAAAATGAATGAAATTTAAATAAAATTCTACCATTCTTTTTGGTCCGGAAAACCACTCACTGGACCGAAAATATGTATTTTAGAAATATTCTGAAGAAGGTGTCTTTGTTAACTTGTTATGAACAACATCTTGTAAAATCGATGCGACAAAACATTGAAGAGAATTTACCACACCGTACAAGTGATTTACCTTTTGTTTCACCTGTATGTACAAATTGTATGTACAGAATACACGGAAACATGTTGGATTATATGTAAATACCAACATATACCATACACGTGGCATATGCAATATTGCTCATAAATATTTTATCCTAATTCCGTGTATATGCTTCCAAACCACTTTCGGATTTCACATACACTAAACCAGCCCTTCTGTATGCTTTTCCAAAGAAGAACCAATTAATTAACATCTTGTACGTCATAAATTCAGGATGACTTTCAGCATAAGCTGGTGTTTACAGTGCACAATTCAACAACCAATATTTATACAGCGACTTTCTACATTCTTTACCCATACAATTTTGAAGATGATTTGATTATTTAAATTACATCTTATATTAAGTCTTGGACACGCATCGCAGACGAGCACCAACAATTTCGCTGGAGTTTCCATCACGTCGATCGAATGGTTATCTTATTTTCGTGCTCGCAGTTCAATTACGCGTGGATGGCAATGGAGGTCACACGCTAACAATCAGGAGATGGAGTGGAATAATCCAGCTTCATTGACGATTGAAGCATACACACACACACACACTGACTGACTGTATTATCATCAATGCCATCAAGCTGCAAAGTTACCATATCTTCCAAGTCAATAGATGCGCTCACAAACGAACGCCTCCGCCTGCTTGGTCGCCTTTTTAATCAAATGTAACATAGCTTGCTTGTCGTATAAATCTGCACAGTCAATTTTGCCTACGTACAGTCGAAGCACAAGGACGACCCGCACAGGACGAACTGCCAACCGTTTAGTTAATGAATCATTTAACACATGTGTCTGCAAGTACGCAGCAGCCACTGGATATTGGACGAAATCA
The DNA here is from genome assembly GCA_026546915.1 of Sylvicola fuscatus. Classification (NCBI taxonomy): domain Eukaryota; kingdom Metazoa; phylum Arthropoda; class Insecta; order Diptera; family Anisopodidae; genus Sylvicola; species Sylvicola fuscatus. Next base: position 8,237 of record JANSTS010007920.1, on the reverse strand, counting down.
CATTGCAACGCCTGTACGGACGGACGAACGACTGTCCCCAAATAGACAAATCCACCCCGCGCCCACCTGCCACATCCGGCCGCTTGGATATAGCTCATGCTCTGGCAAATACGCAGGCCGGATGAGACAACACACACAAATTCCCGGTAACAGCATTACATAGAAGAACTACCACCAACTTTCTACATAAAACTCATGTACATGGAGCATGTATCATATTTCATATATTGGTAGATTTGAGGATTGCCGAAGCATTTCACCCAGCATTATGTAGATGAAGGCCGATCGGCAGATATGGAACTAGCGAGCAGGGGGTGGGATGGGGGGGAAGGGTAACAAGTAAAGGTACAACTTAATGGTCGGAATCGATCAAACATTCATGCCAGTAGCAGCTATTCCTAATAGAAATGCTTTTTTATACACATTTGTAAATTGCCCCCATTCGGTAAAACAAATGTGTTTGCAAAAGGCCGCGAGTGTGTGTTTTTCCCCATGTAGATGAAGTGCCTTTCCACCCTATCCATGAATCTATGCGGGAAAAAGCTCTTTTACCACTTGTAGTGAACTTCTTTTTTTTGTTCGTGTAGCTTCCCTTAGCTTTGTTCCAGAGAATATGCGCCATTTCAAGTTGGTGTTTTTACTGAAGCATTTTTAACAACTTTTGTCGTCATAATTCACACATGTACATATGTGAGAGTTCTGCTGATGCGGCAGTTTGCTCCCCTTTTGATTGTCTGTATAGGTATTTGTCGTCTCATCAGATTTATGTTTGAAAGCAGAAACTTTTAAGAGTTACAGGTTGCAGCTATTACAACTTTTGTAATTTCTTATGACACATTTCTTATCAGGCAGTGAAACAATTATTCAGCTAAAGATAATTAAGCAAAGAAAATAAGATTTTGATTTAAAACATAGTTAAATGAGATTTAAAATATGTGCAAAGTTGTAGTATTATTTTAATTGTTGGTAAAAGAAAAATCATTTTTAAATAAGATTTCTTATTGGTAAGAAACCTCTATTCAAGATTTATGGGAATCTTGGCAAAATTTGCTTGGGAAATTTAATTTGTCTATCATTTCCATCAATGTTTAATTTAAATAAAATATGATGCAGGGAGGTTCGTCGGAATTGGTTATACACTTTGAACTTCTTAACTATTTCTTGTAATCTTTAAAATTCCAGTTAAACTATGAAAAATATTTCAGATTGATGTTTTCTATATAAAATGGGCTTTATCAACAATGGAGTAACTTTAAGTAAATAGAATCAAATTTCAAAGTATTTTGCGCTATAAAAGGTATCCTGGTTTTACTTTTAGCAAAAGAAAATGTTTTTTGACCTTGAGAATTAAGCAAGGTTGTTTGCGATAAGAAGTAGTTTAACAAATTTAATTATTTTGATTGAAACATGATAATAACCGAATTCTCGGAATCGTGGAGTGTCAAAACTGTTTCCGTCGCGTCGGTTTAAATAAATAACTAAAAAAAATGGATTATTCTCTACATTTTTGTGTACAAACAAAGAATGGTTGGATACGTATACAAACTAAAACAAAAATGTTGACATTCATTTTGAAGGCACGTGGTCTTGAAACGGTTGTTGTTATTTATTTTAAATAATTTGTCATTTGATTGTGGCATGGCATGGGGTTTCGTTTACAAATGGTTGTCGATGGTGATAAGTTGAATGTTTGTTCAATACAAGAATGCTCCTCCGGTATTAATAACTTTACCTGCAAATCACGTTTTTTTTTCTAAATATAAATTCTATACAGCACATAAAAATACAAATTTGTTTGTCATGAATTGTCATCCTTTGTTCGAATTGCATAGGAAGTATCGTTGAAAGAAGATTTGCATTCAATCAAAAATAACTTGGGTGAGGTCCTTATGTTGAATCCTTATATTTAGAATGAATGAGAATTTAATTAAAAACAATGTTGTAGGTTAATGACTTTTTTTTTTTAACTCAACTTCTGAAACCCTCCCCTCCTGGATTGAAGAGTGATGGGTATCAAATGAAAGGGAATGAAGCCTTAAGTACGAATATGTAAAAAGTTCTTGTCGGAAACGCACCGATAAAATTAAAATAAAAAATGTACACAAAATTATTAATACTCTAGGTGCTTATTTATTGTTTTCCAAAAGATCATCTTATATTAATAACAGTTGTCATAACTTAAGAAGCAAATTAAAAGTACCAGGAACGAATACACAACTTGTTGGGCAAATTTAAAATTTGATTAGCTTCTTGGGGCAAATGGACGACCATCTGTCGCTGCCGCTGTATCCATCCGCTGCAACGTTGATTGGGCCACGGGCACCCTCGCGTTAATAACGCCCCATAAACGGCGGCAATAAAACGGCGCGGCGCGTCGCGGCGCCCTTAAAAAGAGCCTTACTGTAATATTTTAAACGTTAAATCCGCACCGATTCTTTCATTTTTTTATTCAATTTTTGAATATGTGATTAAAGTTTAACAACGTCAAATTATATTTTAATAAATCTAATTAAATCTTGAAATTGTTTAAGGAACATAAATTGATTTAACCTAAGCGAATTCGTTCGTTTGTTGAAAGGAGCGCGCGGCTTCGAAAAGCTTTCTTAAAGCTTCTGATTGACAGGGAAATATGGCACCACCTCGACATAGCTGGGGGGTGGCGTCTCCCTGCGACTTAGCTCGCAGTCACTGTGGAATCGATCAACCGCCACCGGCTCATCGTACAGGGTGGCGCTGTCCTCGCCACATTGCACCATCACCGGAAGATGAAACGGCTCAGAATGCACCGTCGAGACGCTGCCCCGCAAGAAATCCTCCTCAGTGAGCAGTCGCTCCGATTGACTGGTGGCACGTGCCGGCGGATTTGTCCGCGAATTCTGTCGATTGAGGAAGAGTGTGCTGCGACTGAGGCGTCGCACCAAATTGGTCGTTTGGCGTACATATCGGCGACGTGACTGTCGCGCAAACAGCTGCGACAGATATGTGGCCAAATTCTGACGTCGCCGTGGCGGCAGCGGTGGTGGTGGTCGCTGCAAGCGTACGCTACTGCTGCGATTGGCGCCGGTCCGTGTGGGCTCGTTGCGCAGACACACCGGCTCTTCGCCGTCGACGGCCACCACAATGCTGGGGGCTGCCCTTGAATTCGATCGGATCAGGTGGGCGCGATTGGCACTGAAGTTGTGACGGCGTTGCATTCGGATCTCCTTGCGTCGTCTCATGTGTTTCTTCGAGTCCCAGCAGTTGATGCAATAAAAGCAGCAGCAGAAGAGAATGCCGCCCGAAATGACGCCAGCGTAGAAGATCACAGCTGCTTGGGAGAACAACGTCTGGCGGAGGAATTTCGTGTCAACGGAGCGTGTGACATTTATCACGAACGAGTATTTTTCGATGAGATTGACAACTTCAGTGGTTTGGTTGTCACTTAAAGAGACGCCTGGCTGCAGCGTCTGGCACTCAGGACGACTGTCGTTCCGTTGGCATTTGTGAACGCTGCCAGGCGGGTATCGGTGCCACTCCAGGGCTCCGTCCTCCACGCTTGTCTCGCCTTGCTCGTGATCGGGATGCAACTGCATGCGCTCGAACTTGGACGGTTTTCGTTCTTGTTTGGCTGCAGCTTTGGGAGGAAATGTAAATTAATTTTAAAAGCTTTTTAAGTGCCACCATTACGGTCTTAAATGCGTGTTACTGTATCAACGTTTAATGTCACTTCTACCAGCAACTTGGTCGGTATGTCTCGGAATCTCTGCAGAAAGCAATGCAAATGCGGTACATAAACGATAAGGTGCACGTTCGCTCACTTATATGCTGTTTTATGTACATATGCTGGCGCTTTGGGATTTATTTATGAAACGAATCCAATTACAAGCAATCGCTGTTTTCAGTTGCAACTTTAATAAACTTACAAACTTCCCCCGCCTTGTGTGCATTGTTTTCAGTTGGTGGATGTACTTGTGAGTGCTTCTGGCAGCTGCAACGATGCATCTAGTTGGGAATTAATTCGACTTCGAATTGTGAAGAAGTGCATGCACGATAGCCTCATCAATTATGGCGTAAAATGATTTATTGTACTAATAACAATGAAACTCATTGAATTTTTGGTTTCGAAAGTCGGGTGAATTGAAATGATTGAAAAGGATATCTCGAATTGGACTGTTGAACTGTTTTTGTTTGTCTAGAGAACTTGTTTGCAGTTTGTTTGCGAAAAATGCCCAAAAAAATTGATGTAAAAATTGGGAATTGTTTCCACGAACTTTATATACATATTTTTGAATTAAGTTCCATTGGCTAATTCAACATGTTAGGCATTGCTATTGGTTTATGAATTAAATTCCAAATTTTTCGAATCAAATCTATAATTCAAATTGAAGTCTTGAGGAATCTGTAACAAGTTCTTCATGCCGCCAAGCCTCGACAGTTCCTTGAACATATATCATCAAAATGGCGATATGAATTTTTGTCATCTTCAGAAAATCAATCCAATCTGTAACATCAGCACATAAATCGAGTCCCATAAAAAACACATTAGTGCCGTCATTCAAGCAATTTAAAATTCACAGATTATTACAAGGAAGGCGGAAAAACTTGCCCAACGAATGTGCCGAAACTTTGTAAACGAATTTCCTATTTACCTAGAAACTTTTTGCTCGCTTCGCAACATATTCCATCTTGTCCCCTGTCAAGCAGTTAATGGGTTTGTTCTCCAGCATTATAGACAGCAGAAAGAAAATATTAAGTGAGCATGTCTTTTTGTTACATTTCGTAGCATTTTTGTTGTTGCGACTGCTGTTGTTCGAAAATCGGCTGAAGGACTCCGAAAATGCACAAAAGCTTTTCCCATATATGTACGACATAATCAATCTATCATAGTGTCTATATCATAACATTATAACCCTCGGTTCGAGTGACTAATCTTCGAGTCCTAGAGCCGACCTAGTCCCTTCCCTTCCTTGCCATTCGGATAATGAATTATTTTCCACTTGAATGTTCTCGTTCTGGAAGCACAAATATAATGGCAACAATTATTTCCAATATTTGTGAACGGCAAGCCCAAATTATGGGAATTATTATGGTTGATGGTATGGCATGACGTTTGAAGTAAAGTTCCGGTCAAATCCACCAATCAAGGTAATTTGTTCTTATTTGTGTATTCACCATTGTTTGTTAATGGTGGGCTTTCGATAATTTACGGTTAAAGGTGTTGGTATGCGGCATTTTTTTAAGCTTCTGACGTAAATCTGAATTTGAGTGGGGCACCGACAATGGAGATCTTAGACTTGTATTTGGTTTTAGGGAAAGTTCGCGGCTTAACTGATTGAGGTAGTTTTTCTTTCAACGCCCTAATGTGTCGGTTGTTCAAAGAACAACTATAGTTGACAGCAATTTCAGTTTACTTTAAGAATATTTTGTACAATTTCGTGCAAGAAAATGCTCATATTTTCTTAGCTCATCAACCAGCTCAATCTTGATAATTCATTTGAAAGAAACAAAATACGAGTATGTTTAAGTACTTTCGTTATCGTATTATTTTCCTGATAAAGAGACTTATTGACCAATTGCATACAAATTTTACTATAACAAAAGTTCTTACAATGGACGTAAAAACTTCTTGGAATACTTCTCGATCAACTTTACTTCTTGAAAATTATAAATTCTAGGCAAATGTTTTAATCGGTCTCAAAATTTGCATTTGGTGGTCAAAACAAACAATAATAAAGACAATCGACAGTGTTTCATGATCAAAAAGGCCTGCCTATGTGCCTCGAGTCGAACAGATTCCGAAGCCGAAGAGTCGCTTCGAATCTTGGTGTCTACATGAACCATTTACTGGGAGATGTTGTTTTGTCTATACAAGACATTAATTGTAAATTATATTGGAGAGCTGCAGAGTCTTAATTTCGGTATTGTCCCAATAAAGGAGAGGATTCTGGGTCGACGAATTAAATTGGAGGTGGGCAACGATTTTATATTTCTTTTGGAGTTTTCACTTATTTCGTATAAATGCAGCAGTTTCTTGATTTCTCAATAAGAAGTGAGCGACTTAGACGATTTCTTTATGGGCTCTAAAGAGATAATTCCTGAGACTGACTTTCATTGACTTAATTGTTCATCTAAGCTTAGTTAACATTTTGTACTTACGACAACCAGAAAGAATGACTCGGACATCCCTAGTCCTCAACCATTTCAAGGTTCGCATCAGGCCATTATCACAATTCCAGGCGTTCTGCTCCAGTGTCAGGAACCTCAGCTGCTTATTCCTTTTAAAGACATGAGCGTTCAGCGTTATCATAAGATTGCCACTGAGATCCACTTCAATCAGATTCGGCATCATCTCGAACATGGTCGGATATATAAAAAATATTTTCGAGTTTCTCACTAAAAGCGTCTGCAAATAGAATTTCAATTGTAAAGGCGAAGAATGGAAAAGGCCACAAAGGAAAATCGTCCTTACCGAAATCGATTTGCTACGCAGCAACGGCTTGTCCTGCAGATTCATGAACATGTTGCCAGACAAGTCGACCGTCGATAGAATCGGATTGTGTTCAAAAATGCGGTCGTCGAACGATTCCAGCCGATTAGTTGACAAGTCGATTAGCTCTAATCGGGGCATTCCCTTGAATGCGTCCAGGAATATTGCTTCTATTGAGTTGTTGGCCAGAATTAAATTGGCCAGATGCCGGAGCGTCTGGAATAGTGGCATTTAGTCACCAAAGCTTTGGCCAATCGTTTGTCCAACTTACCGCAAAACAATCGTTGGTTATGGCCGTTATGTCGTTTTGGCGCAAATCTAAAATCTCGACGTCTGGCGACATCTCCACGCATCCATCTATTAGTCGTTGACTGGAACAGTCGGCTTTGTTCAGACCATTAAATACACTGCAGTGACACATCCATGGGCACGTTGAGCGTGAAGCGCGATTCGCGGTGGCAGCACACACGATTGTCACGTACGACAATGATACAAGTAAAACCCACTTCCACTTATGTGAGTTCATTGTGTGCTTTTAAATGGAATAATTTACACAAATCCACTAATTTTCACTTTGATATTGAGACTTGTCTGCCTTTTTGGCGGATCTATTGCACTTTTTACGTAATTTTGCATCAAAATTGTCACTAAACTTAACTTATTATGATAAATGTCTCAAGAGTTCTGATTCACAACGCAAAACGCGAGCTTGCTTATCTTATCATTGCGCTGAGGCTTGCTGTATTGTTTGCTTACTTTCAGCGTTTACCTTGTGTTAGTCATTTTAAGGCCCGTATTTTAAGTAATAGGCAACATTTCCAAAAAAATCCGAATTTAGTAACTTTTTTTTAGGGGAAAAATAAATAGTTAATTGTAAATTTATTGGTAAGTATATGAAACTAATTTTGCTAACAAAACTATTTATCTATTTTAACTTTAAATATTTTAATTTTTCTTTTATTTGATTTTAAGTATTTTTTATATTTTATTTTAAAATTATTTATTTGGCTATACGTGAATACGTAAGATTCCATCACAGTTGCAGGCATAATGTAGGTGCAAAGTAATCTATATGAGTATGTTCACACTACCGCGATTGTGCAATTAGCGTGTCCACACGAATCAAGCTGGTAACTGAGCCGTTACACAATAAAAACTGCTCTTTTACATTATTACAGCTTAAAGTACGGCCAACTTACTCATATGACATGATGTTGCTTCATTGTTTGATCGATTGAGCATAACATGCAGAGCAAATACATTTGATTGGAATTTGCGGTTACACTTAAGTAATAAAACCTAAATTTTGCTGCCAATAATATTTTTTAAGTATTTGTAAATTTTAATTGCAAAAATAAATAAAAATTTCACAAAAAAAACATTAAGGATCTTTTTAATAAGGCGTTTTTCTATGCGACGCGACGCCTGCAACCTCTTTAGTTGGTTGCATTGAACGCATTGAAACGATGCAGGCGTTGCACTTTTATTAAAATTTATCATTCCACAGTATAATTTTTTGGCCCTTAAAAAAGTTGAGCTAGATAAATGGTCACTGCATGAATTAATCCAAAAAGTTAATAAACAAAATGTATATAAACAATTTAAAACGCCTGCATTGATCCAATGAAAGAAATAAAATCAACCCCCTCCCATTCCAAAGGAGAAATGATAAGGAAGAATTGAAGTCGTAGGCTATAAATACATGTTGCAATTAAAAAAAGGTTGCAGTAGGGCTCTAGACTGCGTGGGGGTTGGACGTCTTAGAGCCCTG
>JANSTS010007912.1:0-10131 GCA_026546915.1 Sylvicola fuscatus | reverse complement strand
AAATACAAATATCTTAAGGGTAAGAGCAATTTTATTTTAAATATATTAAACCTTACAATAAACTGTTTAATAAACTACAATATTTGTGGAATTGTAAAACATTCAAGAAAACATTCAAAGTAAAAGTTTTGACGATTGTGCATACACAGTAAAAATGCAAAATATATTAAAATACTCAAAATGCAACTATTAAATCGATGTGAGCAAACATTCTCCACCTTAACAACGGTAAAAGTTTTTTTTATTTTAAATCCGTAAGATCTACAGACAAGAAACAGAAAGATTAGAACAGTCGAACGGATGCAGGATTGGCGGAAACGATAGTCTTGCTAAACGCCTTCGCCACGTGCGGCCAATTGTTTTCCAATGCCATCAATTTCATCTCCTCGAGTATCTCCTTCTGTTGCTTATCATCGTATATTTTAAGTAAGTACTTGCCCATACGTCCGTATTGTTGATTCAAGAATGCATGCCACACGCTTATCATAAGAATCTGTAAGAAAGCATTTGATGAATGGCCGGTGATACGTCAAGTGGGCCAAATGTTTACCTTGCTATCATTGTAATCACAAAACTTTCCAACATCGTTGAAGAGATTGTCAAACTCATCCAGAGATTGTGTTGAATCAGCACCAGATTCAGACTTGTTTTCCATAATGAAAACTTTTCCTTGAGCAATTATTTTCTTCACGTAAGCCTCCAACAATGCAGACTTTTGTTTATCCATAGCACTAAATGAGGTAAATTCTCATTAAAAAATGTCCTTTAGAATTAAATTATTTGCATACGATTTAATTTTGGCAGCATCTGGCCGATTGTCAGCCTTGAGTCCGTAGTAAGCGAGAAGTGCGACGATGTCAGTCTCTTTGATGACGAGATCAGCCAGCGATATAATCCGCATTAAGTTTACCTTGAGCGCAGCCTCATTTTCATTGAGATGAAGATCCCTTTTGAACAGGAATGGCAACTGATTTTTTTGGTCATTCTCGTCTAGCTTCTGGATTAATGCTAAATGAGCTTGGACGAATTTCGGGTGGGCAGCCACAATTTCGCTGTACAACTCTTCGGCTTGGTCGAGATCTGAAGCATTACCAATTAAACAGATGTCTATATGATTTAAAAATTCAACACAAACCTAATTTGGCAATCATTCCATTTTGATAGTCTCGCAATCCCTCCTTGTACTCGTCCAATTTGTTTTTAGTCTCCTTAGTGCCATTGCTTTTCTTTGGCTGTGGACCTTCTACTAATATATACTGGAAGACTTGTGTGTCCACTTTTTTCCCCAGCTCATCCCTAGCACACGATATGGCACCTTCTAGCCACGAACATTGCGGTGGAATGCCAGATTTCCCCAGCCTATTTCAAAAAGAACAAATTTACCAAAAACCTGAGAAATTCATTAGAAGATTTACCTTTCCGCTGTAATTGGCGCCACATAAAATGGTCTGGAACTGTTAGGAATCAGCCCAAATGGCATTATTTTCTTGCCACCAACCACGGCATTGTTGTATGATTTGTAGACATCCAAATTCAATGTATTGCCCAACTTTAAGTAGGCTACCATTATTGCTTCATTTATCTTCTCCAGCAGCTCCTTACGTTCGTGGCGCACCTGCAGCTTAATTGTGTAATCGCCCTTTTCCAGTTTGACAAATGAATTCTGGGAGTAGGCATCACCACAACCCACCATCAGCTTATTGGCATCGAAGGCCATCCACAATTGAGATTCATATTCGGATTCGTACAGAACAGAACCCAAAAGTGGACAATAAAGGGCAACGTCTTGCGCTTTAGCCAGGTGAAGGTTGTAGCTGATGAGATTTTGATAAATTTGTCTACTCGGTGGTACTTGATCGCGACTACTTAATGCAACAATCTTAGCGTCAGATGGCTTGAGCGTCATTGCGGCCGTTTTTAATTGAATAGACGGTGATACATCTTCCATACCGTAAGCTGTCACATCGATACGATGAATTCCATTCGCCGCAAGCATGATATCTGTAAGACAATAAAATTAATGTAATTGCCAAACAAAGCATATAAACTTCACTTACTATTGTTGTTATAACGTACTCCATGGAACTCCAGTTGATATTTGAGGTTGGTTTCGCCAAAATTAGACCAGTACTTGGCTATGCACACTTCCACGATGTTGTTTTGCTGTGATATTGTTTAAAAATTGTCAATAAAACAATTAAGAGAGTAACTAAGCGTATCATGTTGACATTTACCTCACATTTGAACGCATGAACCGTCTCATTATCAGCAATAACGGGCAGTATTTTCATTGTTTCCATTGTCTTGCAGTATGAGTGAGGCAACAACTGAACTGTGTGCACCAAAAACTTCTGGTCCATCTGATTTTGTTTGTCGTTCACAACCATTTTCAGGACGGCCCAAGTGGCATTGTTGGGGACTTGCACAAAATGACGAAGTATCGTATTTGGTTTGCAAGGCACTTCTGCAAATTTAATGGGTTTGGTTGGATCTTCGGTGGTCATTGGCTGAACCACGGTAATCGGAATTTCAAAGAGAGTTCCTTTGGCAGGACATGCAGAATCATATACACGAATACTGCGGAAGCATTAACATTTATAACGATTCTCTGATTGGAAAAATTCCTAACTCACCTAGCTGAATGAACACCTTCTGGTAATCCGGTTGGATCGACTCGCACGACAACTGATCGCGCTGAATAGCAAAGATCTAAGTAGGTGCCGCATTGCACCCACGAAGCTGATGGCACCAACACTAAGCGTATGTTAAAATTAATTTTTTTATCGGCAGGAACTTCTTTATCATTAAGGAAGACTGGATCAATTGTGACTGAAAACTCCTCAGCCAATTTAAGAACACTGCGTCGTATGTGGATTCCTTTAGCACCACCGCCATTAGCACCAACACTGACAGAAAATCTGTAAACCAAAAAATGTTTAAATACAAATCCAGCTGTTTCAGCATAAACATCACGAACCTCAACTTTGTTTCCTGGTGTTCTGCATAATCTACCAACGTCTCGAACGCCTTCTCCACATTCAACAGACCATTGCCTTGGGCGAATGGATCAACGTACGACAGCTTGTTAGCTGTGTTCCACAGCGCCCTTTTGATGCTAAACGGCGAATAGTCAACACCTTTCTGCTTCAAGCCAGAAATCAGAAGCGCTACAGCACCGGCCACATGCGGAGCAGCCATACTTGTGCCATTCATCAGCTGTTGGCGAGCCATCGTAAACTCTGGCACAGATGCAATGGCCGCACCGGGTGCGCACACAGTCACACCCTGCCCGCCATCGATGCAAGGATCTCGCGACGTCCAAGTGTACACGTTGCCGGGCAATTTCTGTCGCATCGCGTACTCAGCCTCCATCATGTCCGGCGAGACGTACGCACCGACGCCGATACAACTCGGCTGGCTGATGTCAGGCGGCGTGCCAATCGTACAAAGCGCCGGGCCGTGATTGCCAGCAGACGCCACCCAAACGACGCCGTACTTGTTTACAACTTCGTTCATGAGGTCGCCAATGCGTCTAAGCACATGAAATGAGACAGACGAAAAAAAATCAATATAGCTGCATCGCAGTTGCAGTGCAGATGTGTAGACATTACCCTGAGTTGGACCAATGAGCATGCTCGCCGTAACTCATGTTGATGACGTCAATTTTGGTGCCGGCATTACACAACTCCATTACTTTGATCATGGCGCGAACCAGCGCTGTGCCGGTCTCCATGGAGCCGAGACGGCCGTCACCAATAGTGAGGGAGACGATTTTCGCCTCTGGAGCTACACCGTCCATTTCTGGCCGATCAGGGTGGGAGCCGGACGCAATAGATGCCACGTGAGTACCGTGACTTGCTGTTGATAATTCATTGTCAGCTCAGTCTCTAAATAAAGAATTGAAATACTTACAGCACATTCCCACCAGTTCAAGGACATTTCCATCGTCATGGACATTGATTGATATGGATAGAATGTCTTCGACACTCTTGATGGTATGCGTTTTGCTGTATTCTCCAATGTGAATGGCATTTTCCAAATCGCCCTAATTATAAGAAAATTAGGAAACAAATTTGAGCGCGAATTTAAAAAGAGGACTAACCTTTCCTTTGATGTCGATGGCTGCCATCCAACAACTGCTAGTTTGGTAAAGAACACAATCGTAAGTAACGCGGTATTCGGAAAATTTCTTCTCGCTGCTCTGCAGAAACTCAGTTGAGTTTTCCAAATTGTCTTTGACCAGCTTTTCCTTAATGGGCAATGGTTGAGTGTCTGGAAAAATATCTCTAAATAATTATCCAGCGATATAAAATCAAAACTTATTTACTCACTTCCGTTATTTTTACTGTCGAAAGCCTCCAACTGTCGTGAGATATCAGCCAGTGCAGACTTCTGCAGCGGATCCCAATTCTTTAACTTGGCATCAGCCGACAAACGTTCACGCACTTTCGGCGTAAACAAATCAAACAGACTCTTCTGGCCAACGCGATACTCATCCCCATTGATGTTGGTTGTTTTCATCGCTTCAGTCAGTTTCAGCTGTCGCCCCGACAAGCCGACAATTGTGCCGTCAGCTGATGCCTTCACCGTTTTTGTTGTGTCAACATCCCCACAGCCGGAGCAGTCGTACCGTTCAATGACCTTCACACTGCCGTCGGGGATTGTCTGTGTAGAACAAAGCGAAACATTGGTCGCGGTGACAAAGGTAATACAAAAACAAAATAAGAGAGAAAACAGAAAAAAAAACGATGACAAAGCCAAAAAATGTAAATCACTGAGAAGTTTTTGCAACGTGTACGGTACCTGTAGGCCGGCCGCCTTTGGGTCGACGCCAGAGTCGAAAATGGCAATTGTGACACCACGGCCGTTGTATTGCGGATATTTTCTCAAGAAATTGAGCACACCCGTTTCGGCCTTCGGCACCAAGAAGTCGCGCGGAAAATCATTGTCCACCAAATTTTCAGCCGCGTTCGCCATTTTCACTTAATTTCAATTAAATAAAAACTTTTAATATGCAATTGTATTGTAATAAAGCGATTTTTGGTAAATTAAGCTAAACTTTTAAAACAGATTTTATTATCTTAGATTTGCAGATAAATGTTACTAATTGTGGTCCGGCTTCGCGACAGACGAGCGTTGAGCGTGTTTTGAACTATATTTTCTGGGCGATTTTTATCGAAAATGCACAATCATTTTGACAGGTCATCAGGGCCGCCAACTGCCGTTAAACTTTGTAATTGTTTAATATTTTTAAAATTCTTATATGTTTCCAATAAATTAATACCAATAAAAAATGATTTAAAATTGAATAAAAAAGAGGTTTAAAAAAAAAAATTAAAAAATTAACTTCACAAATTTTTTAAGAAAACACCTTGTTTAAATAAACTTTAATCTAGTACAGACAATCTTGACATTTCAATCTGTCAAAATATCACAAGTAGGTTAAAAAAAATTTGATAAATTATAATTTTCCCATTAAAATAGTTCAATTAAATTAATTTCGATCTCATATCACCCGATTCCAGACACAATGTGGTACGAAGTCTTACCAGCAGCCGGCATCATCTTTGCAGTGCTGTCCGTTCCCGGATACGCTCTGTATGGAATCCACAAATTGACACTGGGCAACGTAAGTACCAGTTTGCGTTTACATAACACAATTCCATGCCTCAAGCAGAGCTGCACCAATGCCATTTATATGAACTATTGTGGACTCGGCACTTAGTGTCCCACTACTGATTTTTTGTGAATGGTTTATGATATCTTGTGCCTCTATCTCTATTTATAGGCTTATCGTCGCAACATGGATGAGCGATTTGAGCGAGTCATGTACCAGCGCGATTACAGGCTGACCGGCAATCCCTACCAACAGAACGTAAGTTTTTCATAATTTTGCTGCATCAAAATATGTTTTTAATTGTTTCTTTTCTTTTAGGGTTTGGAATCGATTCCAGATAAATAAATGAAAGGGTTTGAAAATGTAGATTATTAAACTAATAAATCGAAAATATGTTCGTGGTTAAAGAACTTTTATGTTTTATTTACATTCAAGGATAAACTTAACTGAGCCACGAATTATAATAAGTAGAAATACAATTAATTTTATTTAACCTAACGGGTCGTGGACAGAAAGACATTTATCAGAGGTTGATAGACACTTTCATACTTTCTGCATATAAGAAAATCATATTAGGGCATTATAAACATCATTTAATTGAGATAAATAAAAGAAGAAGAAACAAGAAATTATTTGACTCAAAATAGACGGATTGTAAATAGTTTCTAAAATATCTTCTTCATTCCAATTTTTGCTTCTTCAAACCAAATTTTGACCTTGAAATCTTTTTATTTTAGGCCCGTGATACTGATCTACTATTGCAAAAATATCCATACAAAAATTTACATAAATATTACATGGAATATAAAAATGTTTAACAGTTTAATTGTCCAAGAACAATTAAATACCTATCCAAGATGTCAATGAATTCGTTCTAAGTAACGATTATGGATCAATATTTCGATGAAGCTGCCCAAAAAGTATAAGTGATCAATAACGAAAAAACAATAATTTATTTTAAGCTTTTAACAAAGTAAATTATATTATTTAATCATCATCATCATTATAAAGATGGAAACACTGCGTCCAGAACTCGTCCATTGTGTGGTACAAATGGCGACTGACACCACTCAAACCGTGAGCTTCATCTGGATAGCTCATCTGCTCGAACAAAATGGAGGCGTTCTGCAGCGCTCGCGAAAGAGCCATGGCTTGTTGGAAATGCACATTATCATCAGCATTGCCATGGATAAGCAGGAAGTGATGATTTCGCATTTCCTCGACGCGTCTGGTCACATCAGCGTTGTCATATCCCAACAAATTATCTTCTTCAGTTGGCAATCCCATGTACCTTTCTGTGTAAATGGTATCGTAGTAAATCCACGATGTCACTGGCGCCACAGACAAACCGCACTTGAATACTTTTCCAGTGTCTTGGGCAATGGCCATGGCAGTTGCATATCCACCATAACTCCAGCCCCAAATGGCAGTGTGAGTCGGGTCAATAAATTGGTAGTTGTCCTGCAAGTACCTAAGAAGAAAATAGATCGATTAATATAATTTGAGATTTTTTTGGATGTTAAAATTTACTTTGCAACTGCGGTTTGGTCCTGAATTTCAACAGTTCCCAACCGATTGTTGACAGAGAACAACATGGCGTTTCCCTTGTTTCCTGAACCGCGTCCATCAATTCGGCAGTAAATAATTTTCTTATTGGTAATCAGATAGTGCTCAAATGTAATTCCAAAAGCATCTGTAACCTGTACAGAATTGGGTCCGCCGTACACATAAACAATCATTGGGTATTTCTGTGTGAAATTGGAAGAATCGATGTCGATTTCCGGAGGTAATAGACATTTCACGACTGCCTCAAATCCTCCCTCAACGGGAACGCGCAACATCATCTTTTTGGGCTCTTGGAACTCCAGCAACTTGGTTCTAGTGTTCTGATTAATGTTCCATGGAGCCTGATAGTAGACATTTTGCCCTCGATAAAGTCCTACAAAAGTTGGATCTGGTCCAACACAGGTCAAAGCATAATACGAAAAGTCCTTGCTGAATGAAGCCGATGCATATGTGCATTTGTTACCCTCAGGGCTCACCAGCTGACACGATAAGCAATCATTGTTTCTGTAAACGTGACGATGTGTAGGATCACTTTCACTTGTTCCCACATAAAAAACGTCACCGGAGACCGGATGAATTCCATAAATAGACTGAACTGTAAAATTGCGAGATGTTACATTATGAACTTCCTTTGCGACAGTATTAATGGCCTTGATGTTTTCCCAGTTATTAACATCGCCAATGAAATAACAGCGATCATTCACACATTTTGGAGTGTTCAATTCGACCCATCCTTGGGGCAGTAAAGTCAACAGAAGTTGTTCGCACTGCAATGAAGAGGCGTTGCACTTTTCAAGTGTGCTAACATTTTGACGACGATTCAACCAAATAGCTCCCACATCATCGTTATTGTACCAGAAAACAGTTCCTAAAATGTGGTCGGGCGTCACAACGCTAATGGGCGCCTCAATATCATTCCATTCATATTGGGTATCAGTGAGATCAATGACACGAAGACGCACCACTGGGTTGTTGGTGCCTGGCTTGGGATAACGCAGAGTCACATGCTCAGGATACTGATAGTCAAGACTGCCTGGCTCTCCATACATGAAATATGTGAATTCTTCAACTTCCGTGTCGTTGAAGCTGGCAATCGCAATACGATTTCCATTTGGTGAGAACCACAAGGCTCCGTCAGTTCCGAATACTTCCTCTGAAAGTATTTATTTTAATTTTTTTTATTTAATTACATTCAATATTTTGATTACAAATATTTTACCCTCATAAACCCAATCTGGGACGCCGTTGTAAATTACACCAGGCTCTCCATCAAAAGTCAAGCGAATCTCGCTACCAGACGCGTTCCTGTAGTAAACATCGTTGTCTTTAACATATGCTAAAGTGACTCCAACTGGGGACCACAAGCAAATGGAAATGTGCTCCTGATCCGCGATGTAGTGGTTTTGGCTGAAATTATTTAAAATCGTTGTTGTACTGTTTCGTTTTCGGATAAAATTAGTTGTTACCCAGTTGCAATGTCGTGGACAACATATTTGGCGATTGTGGAGTGCCTATAGATTGACTTAACATCATAACGGATCAAAAGTTGAGCCCTGTCGGGCGATAATGTGTAGCTATTTGCAGACAGTGAAGTCTATAAAATAAAACCAGTCTAAGGTATATAGAATCCACAATTCAAGTTAAGATCTTACAAAAACACTGTTATTCACAAAGATTTGTTGATTACTGTTGCTGGCATCGTACAACATCAAATCTCCGTTGGAATTACGGAAAATGAACTCTTTTTCTGTGATCCAGGTGCCGTTAAATCCAGAAAAATAAAATTGATTGGGGATCACATCCTCGAATTCAAATGGACGTCGATCTGCTCGCTCCTGTTTTATTGGGGAAGATGATGTTGATATGACCAGGGCAAGGAATATCAAAATTCCTATATTTTGTAGGGACAACTGCAAAAAAAACAACCATAAATCATCTATTTCATTTATAAGATTAAATTGTTCAAAAAAAAATATTTGATCTTAAAATAACTACATTATTGTTGTTGACATAAGTGACAAAAAAAATTCTCGATAAGACAGCGTCTCAATCAACAATAAAGATATTAGATAAGAATACCAGAATGTTCAATTAATAATGTCGCTACAAATTTAGATAGGTGGCTAGTGTTTAATGGTTATATGGATTTATGATTGTTTTTGGGGGGTTATTTCATAGTCCATCGATAGGCGTCAATTAAGAAAATTATCCCTTATAATTTATATATCAATTATTAGACAATAAAACTTGAAAAACCAGTTTAATGTCGGGTTTCTTATAAGTTTTCGATAATGTTCCAATTTCGAACAGGAGTGGCGTAAATTTTATTGAATTTCAGAAGTGTGCCATTGCCTTGAGTTTTAATACCAATAAGCAAATAAAAATTATCTTTTAAGAATTAAAAAAATTATAGTTAGATCAATAAATACAGAATATAATTAAGTTAAATAGAACAAGCTCACTTATTAAAAGGACAAACAGAACTAAACGGGAATTAGTTAATTAACTCGTATTCTCTAGAGGTAATAAAAAGTAAAATATCATTAATATGTTCACGCGAAAATAACTCAAACCGCAAATATTCCGGTAAAATATGCCAACATTTAATTTTTCACTTTAATATTTAAAGAATGACATTTTTAAAATGCAAAAAAAAATTAAAACGCTCGTTTGTAATCAAAAATATTTTTTTTATGATTTAATTGTAAGAGTGTAATTTGCATCGGACATTAAAGATATTATTCTCGTTGGTGACAATAATTTATAATTGAAGGTTTTTTTTTTCAAGTACAAAGTATTTTGTTTCTCTCTCATGTTTGCATTGCATTTAATTGTTAATGAATATTTTAAAATGTTGTACATATATTTTGTTATTTAAAATGCAAGAAACTACAACTAGGAAATTAATAGTCATATACGAGGTATCACGCACGCGCAATGAAAATAAT
>JANSTS010007911.1:0-10134 GCA_026546915.1 Sylvicola fuscatus | reverse complement strand
ACTCAAATATTTATTCAATCATCTACATGTTCCATTAAATGTAATTTAATTTGAATTTATTATTGGTTATAAATGAAGTATTAAACATATTGAAACCACAATTAATGCATTGATACTTATAATTTCCTTAACATTAAATGTATTTAAAAAATAATAATTTCAACGTTAAGAACGGAGTCTTTATTGAAAATCTTTGGTTATCAAAATAAACAATTAAATTAAGAATTGTATTATTGTTTCTTAAATATACAACGGAAAGTTTTACATTCCCTCGTGGTAAAAGGAAAAGTCAAAAACTCCTTGAATAAATAAATTTGAATTGAATTAAAATCTTCATTAGAAAATGTTAAGAATATTGTGCACCAATGATGGTTAAATATCATGTGAGTGATTCGTTTGAATAAATCAGAATTCAGACATTTCCCCAAACAGAAAAATAAGAAATCTATTTTGAATAAATCATGTGGTCGAATCACGCAAGAGAAACAACATAATAATGTTGCGCTGTAAATTGCATGCTCATAAAGCATTCAGATGTTATAGGAATAAGCTCATCTTCGATATTCTGTTTTCCTCTGCATGCAGACAAAGAAATGTCAAATATATAGTAATCAATAAGTTGCGGGTGTGCCGTTTACATTGTTGTTAACAAGATCGGATTTATATGCGACTTGTATTCAACTGTCAGCTTGTCAAACGAGAATGCGAAGGGTTCATCCCGCAAACCATTTATGTTGCTAAGCAGTAAGCTCCTTTAGTTTAAAGTCTTATGTTGGCAGCGCCTAATGACATTTTGATTTTGAGTGTTTCTTTGACTAGAACTTATCCTAGCTGTCGCTACACGGAATTGCAAGCACCATTGAACTTGTCGACGCGTCTTCGTATTCCTAGAGGATCTGCAGGTATCCGTGTGCGAAGGATGTTTAAAGGGGTCAACCGCCAATTGGATTATGCACGCTTTAAACTCGCGAAAGCTTTCAAGACGAGTTTTGTCGTTTCGTTTTATTTTCGAAATGCACTTTTTGTATATACTGTAGTCTCTGTGTGCATCTAATAGTTGAGAGAGTTGCACTTTAAATGTTTCACAAGTGAAACACTTGAGAATGGAGAGACTGTTTGGTGTGATTTTCCTTTAATTTGTTGTGAAAATCTTATGTTTAAGCGAAAACAATTATATTGACCCGATATAAATTTAGTTAAGCTGCTCGTTTTACGCTCAAGTGTTTGATCTTTGTTTGAACTATTTTTCGACAACCAACAAAAGAACGAATTAAATATTTGAAAGAAAGTTTTATTTAGGCCAAAGTATATTGGACCAGAACTTTTGTTTTTGGACATCATATTCATTTAAAAGTCTTTTTTTACAGTTTTGTTATTAAATTCCTTAACGTTTGTTTGTTGTTTTATTGTCTCAAGGTATTTAAAGTTTTTCTTAAAATTCGTTCGCCTCTTTTCTATTTTTTATTTTGTCTTTAATAAATATAGGAAGGCAGGATCATTTTTTCGTGAAACAATATACACTTCGCCTTACACTTTCGCAACTTGCACAGCATTTCTATTCACCCATTAATGCCTTTTCTTGGTAAAATGATTGATTTGTGGCCAATAGCCGATCAGTTCTATTATACAATAAATACCGTCGTCTTTTCATCTCTTTTCATCTCTATTCATCAAATGTAATACACATCACGACCGACAATAATAACATAACATATCTAAGGGAAACTCATATGGAATGCTACATCAATAAATATATTTAGTAAACATAGTTGCTTTTTTCCATTCACACTTGCACACACGCAGCCAACATAAATTTATGGTCGCCCAGTCTCACCCACAAACGGCGACATTTGTATGTGTGAAAATAAAATACAAAATGGTAAATATGGAAGCTGTTGGTGCTTGCTAGGAACCGCAATCGATCTGGGAATGCCACGCATGTACAAATGATTCCATAAAAATCTTGTATATTCGCACGTTCCAACTGAACATTATTCGTAGAAAGATGTGATGAAAAATCGTTTGCTGTAATAAGATGGGGACGACGTGAAAATGTGTATTCGAGTAGTACGTACTTTACGCACATATCAGTCACAACATGCACGCAAATGTGTTTTCAAATGGATGCATTGAGTTTTAATTAAATGACCGGGTGAAAGCTGTGTGACTTCCACATCTTCCACCCAATTATGATAAGCACAATCTCACTCAACCCACATTGTACGTGAATGCGGGTAACTTATCCCACTGTGACAGGCGCAAGCTAAACACCTTATAAACCTTAATGACCTGTTCTATGCTGTCGTATAAATGCAACTCGTCTCACTGAGTTTCCAACAGTTCCTACGAAGATTAATGAATCAACGTGTCACCCTCGCAATCATATGCACGACGAACTCTTCAAGTGCGACGTGATACACGGTGGCGCCGCGGCGCTAAAGGGACGCGGATTATATAAATAAGCAGTAAAATTGAGTTCACAAAAATATCAGGAAATTAAAATGTCGGAACATATAAACGGATAATAACGGCGAATGTTATAGCGCCATTTTGTCTTGGACAAGATGTTTATTTGATTGATAATTTAAAATTGAAATGAATTTGCAATTAAATGCAAGCCATAAAAATATTTAAATCATTTTCGAAACATTTGTGTAGCAATGGGAGTATTGCAATAAAATTATTGTTTCTGATAAGTCGTAACTCCAAAATCGCACAAATGTATAATGAAGATTGTGAGAATAAAAAAACAATTCTTCTGCTTCCAAGGACTCCATAAATATTTGATATATTTATATACAGCGGCTGTACATAAGTATTATATTTATATAATATCTGTTACATATCTTATACATATGTTGGAATCATATCGATACGAGTAACTTTAGACGAAAGTGAAAAATCAATGATAAACAATAAGCCCGCTGAGAAAATAGTTTTATTTCCTTCATATTATATTTTTGATTGATGCTGAAAAATAAAAGGAGTTTTAAATTTTTGGAAAGCATTATATCGGAAATTTCAATTGATTTTTTTTAGTTAAAATTATTTTGCGACATTAAAAACAAATATATATCAAATATTAGCTTTTAAAATTACCTCCCGTTCGGCTTCTTCAGAGATTGAGTATGATTGAGTATGCGATGTCTTTTATACATAATTGTAAATGACTTTTTTGGATAAGAAGGATCTCATATTAATCGCTTAAATACAATGTGTCGATAATGGCAAAAAAATTTAAATGTAAAAGAGATTGTATAAAAATTCAAAGCAAAACTTGCATGAACGCCAGCATTAAAAACTAATTCTTTAAAAGAAAATTTAAAAAAGCATTTAAAGAAACAAGGTCGCAGTCATCATTCGTTTATTATAAGTATGTATAAAGCTTCATAATAACTTTATATGGGAGGGTAAAGCTCCTACAAGATGATAAACAAGTATCTTGAATTAAATTATACAAGAGGGTGGTAAATTTATAAGAAAACAATTAATGAGAGCAACAACTTATGTATTTACCATCCCACAACTTTATGTTCTGCAAATATGTAGAGAAGGTATACTCTTATGTTGTGTACATACTTTTGTGGAATTACTTTTCGTAAAATAACATACGAGCATTTAAACTTATACTACAAGATACGATATTATTTGTACGATAACTCCACGCACTTTTTGGAAATACATTCATTTCAATTCTATGGGGCAAATGCTTAAGCAAGCGCTCTAGTTTATCTCAAGTTACTCAGTCATAACTGACATTATCTGTCTAAGGGGTTTCAAAACACACTGAGGAATGGTTCAATTTACTGGACTTTTCTAACACGACGAACACTTCTAAAAAGAATTAAAGCCACATTGATCAGTTAAACACAAAAAGCTCTCTTATCTATGCACCAAACGATGTCAATTAATTCGTCCTTTACACTTTTGGCATTTTTCGCGACAGCCTTCGGTGATTGATTGCCAGTTTTGGTGTGGCTCTTCGTCACCACATCCTCGCTGTCGTCCAAGCTAATGTGAATGACAGGCGGCGTTAAACGTCGCTGCGAATCGGCGGTTGGCTTCACCTCGATCAAACTGACACGCTTCACCGTCTTATCGGCGACATCAGCTGGTGGCGGACACTTGGGGCGCTTCTCACGCACTGGCCGCTCACCACCGCCACGGCTGGCGGCCTTATTCAGCGACTGGACACTTAGTGCCACAGCTGTCCAGCCGTTACGCAAGTCATTTGTCCGATTGCTGCTGGACTTGCTTGAGTCGCCTGTCAATCCGTGCACGCGAGGCAGACGCAAAATACATAAATGGAAATATATCATCTGCATTTACATACATATAACGAATATGATTAAATATGTATCTTTGGTTGGTCAACATGTTTGTTTATGCAATTCTGTTGGTTCTCACATTCCTGGGCATGGAATGTCGGTGATATTTCATGAGGGGAGGTTTAAATCACCCTCCAAAACAGTGGATATTCATATACGGGGTGGATGCAAATGAAGGCGGTAGTTGAGGAGGACTGGTTGATTTGTTTGTTTGGTTATGGCGCTACTTACTTGTTGCTGCGTTTGTGTTTGACGGTTGTTTGTCATTCTTTAACAGCTGCTCCATTTCTAGCGCCCCGCGGTTTTCAACGTTGTCAGGCTTATTAGCAGGATTTGACACGAGTTTCTGATTTTCCATTTTTGGCTGGCAATAATATTGCTTCTAATCGGAATGCTGAACGGTTGTGTACTCGATAGCCTTTATATTCGAAGGTTGATAACATTTTATTGCAAAGTTGTTTGTTAAGTACGTTTATTTCGCCTATATTCTGCGGCTTTTACTTTTTGAATGATTTTTTTTTTTTTTATTTATGTCAGAAAAACACAAACACAACATATTACACGCGATTACATTTAAAACGGTAATAAAACACATTAAGACATCTTCGTTAAATATAAAAGAGTGTTGCCTTTAATACAAGTCAATCCTTAAAATCAACGAGCAGCAAGGGCAAAGCCATTTAGCGCAAAAAAGATTTGAAACAACCCGTTTTGTAATGTCTGTGAGTTCTCATTGTCGAAGACATTTACAATTCACTTTCGTGTGTCTCCGGAGAGAAGCGGAAGCTTTTAGAAAATTCCATGGCAACGAAATAATGCGAAAGAAGATTTTCTAAGCCCTTTAAGCTGTCTTTATCTATCACTTGAGTTCTATTTGAATTTGATAGCGGATCTTTGGGGAGAAATATTTATTTCCAAGCAGCGAGATTTACTACGTGTTTACTGCAAGCTGCCATCTGCACAAATCGTGCAATTTATATAAAAATACCCTTCCCCTACCCCCACCCCAACATAAACAAAATATACACGCACAGTAAAAACCCTGAGATACATTACACCTCAGCGAAATTTTATGTTAATAGATTCTAGAATACTATGGTACATGAATCGAATTGGTTGTTAATTGTTCTAACAACCTGTCTTAAACTTGTGGGAATAGAATTTGAACTCATACTTAACTCAACTGATAAAATATACACGGGAAATGGCTCGTTATTAGCGTAACTACAGTTGTCGACTGTTTTTGTGGCGACAATATCGACAAGTGTATTTTCGAAAACCTATTTATGCAAACCATATACTTTTTATACAATTTGTCGACAACAATGGCGCGAAATTGTAAATAACTATGTATATATATATAAAGCACAATGCTTCGAGGAAAAGGAAATGCGCCAATCGACAAATGGAATGACAAGTCGTTATTGTGGCGATATAAGGCAGGATGCTGAATACTGAATACAATAACGAGAGGAAAATCAATTATTATTGCGTGAGAGCGATAAATTTATGTGATTAAAATTAAATCAATTATATCAAATTCTGTGCTTCAATGGGGTGGTGAGAAGGGTGGCTGTTCTTGCACTCACGTCCCATTGATTGGCCGTTGTTGGTAAAATATTTGCAATTCGAAAATCATAAAATTAGAAGTGATTTTTGGGGCATCAGTAAATGCACATGAAAATTCATTGGAAAATTGAATTGTTAAGTCATGTTATAATACAAAAAATTCAATTTTCATCTGTAATTAACTGTAGCTTAAGTTCATTAAAGTTCTATAGTTAAAGAGATAATAGTGAGTCGTTTCCACATCCTAGAATCTTGTCAAATCGTTTGTTAAATGCAGATTCAAATTAATTGATTAGAGTAGTTAGTTCTTAGTTATGTTCATAAAATATAACATATAAACTATTTACGGCAAAAGTTAGTTTATTTTACCGTGTTCATATATGGAAGGGCCAAATTCGGCAATAAATGTGGGTGAATCTATTTTATATGTTCAAAATTTAGTCAACAACATACACCTGCATTTTTTAGATAAAATTCTTATTCGAAAACTACAAAGCCATAGTCTTCAATACAATCAACAATATATACCCACATAAAACATACCAGTTTCCACTATCCCCTCAAATGTTGTGCCAGCATTAAGAAACTTTCTTGAGCTTACCCTGCCTCAAAGTTGATGCCAAACCCACTTCGAATACACTTGCCAAACAAAGGCTGTATGAAATTTTGAAGTGTAAGAAATTTAAGCTTATATATTGTAGTATCCTTCTCGTATATTTAGGTCATTATATCTGAGTCAATGGGTCTTGGCAAATATAGAAATGTATATTACAATTGGATGATGAGAATAATTCAAAATTGTTATGGAAGATTTTTGCATTGAAAACTTTAACTCACAACAAGTAATCAGCATTTCTTAGTTTTCATTTCAAAGAAGAAGTAGCAGATCTGAAGATTTTGCATCTTACAGTCTGAAAAAATACTTTTGCAATTGCAAAACCTTCGAAACATATAATATTGTACATACAAGTACCTTTCGTCAAAAGCAACAACATCTTTTCAATTTATTTACAGTGACATTTAATTTCATCTGCGGGTTTCACATATAACAACAAATAGCCGTCGGTGTTGGGGGATATCACAATACTCTTACGTTGACTTAGGAGTTAAGACAACATAATATTTCACCAAAGTACATTAGCACAGGTAAACATACACTTGAAAGTGTGTAAGGAAAACATAATAAGTGTGGTCGATATCAAAGAAATAAGGACATCTTCAAATGTGGGTTGACAAAGTTACGGTGTAGAGCGCCTCGGGGATATATACAAATAAAGATATACATAAGAAAGGCTATACCTTATAGCTGTTAACATCGTATCTTTGTGTGTGGCATAGTGCTTGGGAGCCAAGGTTTTTGCGACTTGTCTGCAGCATGTCATCACAGCTAATAGACACGAGAAAACAGCGGCCATTACCTGGAGGCATACAATAACATTTCAATCAGGTGTAATTGCATTTTTTGATGCTTTTGCTTATTCGAAATGGTATTCATTGGAGGGTGACAATTATATCCAAGAGTTTTCCATTTGTTGAAGCATCATTAAATGCTGAACACACAGTTGGACTGTCGTATGACAATTTATGAAATACCTTTGTCCTTTCCAGAACAACAATCTTTATTTCTCCGCATTCAATAAATTTAGGTAAAAAACACATTTATTTTTGGTGTAAAAATATTAACTTTAAGATATACCTGTCACATCTAAAACAAGAATGACAACTATAATCATTTCGGAACAACATAATGCAATTAATGGTGACTTAAGACATGACGAGAACGTCGCGACATCCAAAAAGTTTCCTTCATGGCCGCCTGTCGCACAGACGAGCAGCATTTCAGTTTTAACGGTTTAGCGCTTTCGTAATGCTTAGCTCAGTTAACTTTTGACGCAAATTTGTATATGTGATCCTTTTTGCGATCTTAAGATAAGGCCTTTGAAGAAGATTAGTTCAACCAAGTTATGATACCTTTTAAATTAAAACAACCCTTTAAGCCTTTCAGAATGTGCAGAGGTAACATGAAATAAATGTTCCTTTATTTAAAAATCAATAATGAAATTTAAATTTTTGATACGATTTCTGTACATCAATAAATTATAAGCATAGAATACTTTCGGAATACGTTCGGCCCAACTACCAAAATATCCAATCATGTCAATTAAGAGATCCCTCGCTTTCATTCTAACCAAAATGGTTCCAAATTTTATATCTGTTGCCCTAAAAATAGACATTCTCGACTCTGAATTTTAAATTCTTAATAAACTGTCCGCGCCGTGCCTTTACAAGTGCTCGTTAAATTGTTGTACAGCCGCTAATTGTTTGCACAAATTGTTTACCTATTTTCGAACTGAAAAATTATTATATTCCTCATCGCTCCCAACGAAAAGCTTTATGTTGCCGCAAAACGGAAATTCAATTAAATCGGAGTTCGTTCTCTATGATATTGGAAATGTCTTAAATGATGGTGGCAATACAAATCGCTATAGGCAACATACGAGTATTGAGTTCTTATGCGGGGCTGTGCATTGTTAGCGTGTATTTCCGTTTTATGCTGTGCCTTAATGTGTGGTCGTTGATTGCTAACATTTCCATGTAAATCGGAAGAGAAGCCTGTTTTCGGGGTGCTTCGACGCTGCTGGTGTATAGGAAACTTTAAACATTGAAATGTACAAAAGTTTGTGTGGAAAGTGAGCATGTGCTTGGAATTTTATCGAGTTTTGAATCTTTTCTCGCCTCTTTGCTGGACTTCCGATTCTGATAAGCTTAAAGAATTGTTAAGTGTGATACTTTTTGGTCTATACCAATGGAACTGACGTCGAATATATAGGCTGGGCGTTCTTTTGGGAGGGCGAAATGTACTTTTCGACCGCAGCAGCCTTTTTGCGCTTCGTTGTCAGCCACAAGTTTTTTTGCTATTTAAGAATTGCCAATCGTTTTATACTGAAGAGAATTAGGGACAGAGTGAGTTTGAGGAAGAAAGAAAGTGTATTGATCGCATTTAATTAAAAGACATTTTTCTAATGGCATCTTAATACGAAAAAAACCCACAGACAGATTGTTTGAAAATATTTTGAAAACCATATATATTTAAATTCTCAGAAAGGGTGGGTTTTGTTTGCCTCTAGCATAGCTGGCGCAAATAATGTATAGTTTTAAAATAAAATAAACCATATGCGATTCTATGCATATTTAATTATTACACATGAAGGTTCCTCTCAGAATTTTGCAGGTTATTGCACAAAATAAATCACTGCAGAAAAGTTTAGTTTTGCACATGACCTAAAAAGCGAAATTTTGCGAGTAATAATGGCATCTGGTGTCCTTTAATTAAGGTTTGACTATAAATGTGTATATTGTATATGAACTCAAAACAACTTTTTAAAATTTACTTATGCAGCAAATAACTAATTTTTGCAATGGATTTTTCTCTGAAATAATTTCATGTAGTTAAACAGACTTCTGAAGCGTGTCATTGTATTTTCTAAAAAATTTAACTTTTGGCTACCCAAATACATGATTTAAGAATCCAGTCGACTACTATCGCAGTGTGAATCGCTTTTGTAACATATTTCACTGCAGCTCACTTCAATATAGCCTGTTCAAATAAATTCCGTTTTCGAAATCATGTAATGCAATTGGTTTTGAAACAAGTGCATTAAAGAAGTTTAAGATTATCCAATCTACCAGATGTCTATCTGCATTCTGCATGCCCTGGGTATATCCGTTTCAACTTCCAGTCGTTAAATTTGCAACAGACCCACATAACTAGATACGATTTACTATTAATATGACCATTTTCCATCTACGAGATAAGTTGTCAACTTTTATGCATTCATATGTTATGTGTCTGGCATTTGCCATTTTATTGGAATTCTGAATATATGTATAAGTATAATGCCGAGATGAATTTTGTTTGCTAATTTTATTACTTTTTGTGAAATTTATGTAAATGAAAAATGAGAAAAAAACAGAAAAAACTTTCGAAATACTGGTTGTCATTTTAATATTAAAATTACACATTAAACACTGTTGTAATAAGCAAAAGCTCCTTAGATTTTTCACTGAATTAAAAAATTGAATTGATTTAATATTAATTCAAGATAAAATTTGAAGCTCTGAAGTTGGTTAATTGAAACTCAAATCTCTTCTTTTTTTAATTACAAAATGATATTCTGATGATATCTTTTACCATCAAAATCTTAAAAATTCATCCCCGTAAGCAGCTGCACGTTGA
>JANSTS010007910.1:36484-50617 GCA_026546915.1 Sylvicola fuscatus | reverse complement strand
TATTTACTGATTGCATGATGGGATTCATATACAATTTAAAAAATATGTTTTCATGTCAAAAACCGACGAAATGAAAGGTAATTTTAACTGAAAATTTAGTTAAACTAATAAAAAATTGCGTAATTAATTAATTTGTCATATGAAAATTTAAATGTTTTCAAAAGAAAAGTTAACTGACAATGAATATTTTAAAACATCGTAGAAAAAAGTCATGAAAAACAATTATCTGGACTTAAAATTGCGCTTATAAAAAGTTCATTAAACAGAATGACTAAGACAAAAATTACCCGCATTTACTTCGCTATACCAATAAGACAACTCATCTTGTCTTAATAACATTTAATTTTCTAAACTCATCTGCACAAAACACATTTTACTTGAATATTTAAATAGCAAACAAAAAACGCTTCATAGGGTGTGAAAATGAAAATTAAAACAAGTCTCACTCATTTCGTCAGTTCCTTTAGAGCTATTGCGGCGTGTTCGGTACTTACTTCGTCCTGCAAAGAGAGAAAAAACATATTAGTAAAATAATTCTATTATATTGGTTTTCATTGAATTAAATTTATTTATTTGATAAAAAAAAATTAATGTAGCGACAGTAATTGCATGTTATTCGTTTATTGGCCTCGGCAAGATCTTTTATCAGTCGCTGGCAGGAGTCGCAGTGTAAAATTCAATTCAAACTAAGCAATCAATTTTGAATTGACTTCACACTCTTTTTACACTCCCAACGTCGCACCCTTATTACAAGAAAAAAAATCGCTGGTGTTATCTACTGGAAAACACGTGTCACCCCTAACTTCTTCAATTTATTGTAAAACGATCTACAAACAGCCAAAGCAAGTGGCTCAGTGCCAATTTGAGCACATCAACTTTTCGGTAAACACACACGAGCGCGAGTATGAAATGATCACGGGAGATTAACCAAACAACCTACCCTCGTACACAATGCCTGATTGTGATATGCGTAGCCAATTGATATTATTATAAAATCAAGCGATTTCACACAGTCACACACCCCTTTCTGCAGGCTGGTTGATAAGGGTTGAATGGCAATTGTGGGGTATAACATTTGCTCAAATTACCAGTGCAGTTTAACCACTCCTTCGAACCCCCCCAGCACAAATATAAGTTTCGATCTAATCAATTCATATGAACTGAAAACAAGCCACCATAAAATGCTGTGAGCTCTTCAACATTCCGGGCGCGCATAAATCACCAACATGTCGATATAAATACATGGCTCCCCGCACCCCACCCACCCCCCATAGCCATATCCAATCGAATTGAGGAGGCATTCGTTGTATTGTGTTATTGTTGGGTTTGGGCACAGGCTCTCCATCGCTGCACATGGAAGAACGAGAATTGAAATCCGAGGGAAATCCACTCAACAATGAACAAAGTGTGAAAATAAATCTTTCAGCATGAGCTTTTTTCTACTCCCTAACACTCCCCCAAATGATCTTTATTTTCACACTTGCCTGCACATGGAGAACGCGACTTCCACGATAGATTCGGTAAATTGAATAGACTGAGTGTGAACACAAAGTGTGGGGGAGTGTGCCAAAGATATAAATTGTCTTGAATCTATTTTATTCAAGAGCAACGTAAGAGTGTTTGTATTGCAAATCGATTGTCTTAAAGGTAAGAGAACAAAAGACTATACGTTAAATTGAAGATACATTTTTCATTTAAACCAACTTTAAGTAACTTTTTTCACTGTTTTACAACATTCAATTCATCTTATTAATTTTGAATTTATTTAGTTTTTCCAGTTGATTGATGTAGAGGAAGAACATAAATTTTATGTAAGTTAAACCAGATCATAAAAATTTATTTATTTAGTTTAAGTAAGATCATTTTAAAAAGGCCATAAATCATGCAGATCTTATGAAAATTTGCACAGAGAATATTTTTTAAACAATAAACATTTAGCTAATTTCCATACTGAATGAATCTTCACATTAGCCAAACCGCAAGAACAACCAACGAATCGTTAAACAACCAACCACATGTCATAAAACCATTTTTATTACCAAAAAATCTCATCTTGCGTCGAAAATCCGCATTCGCAGTTAATAAAACGCACATAAAATAACGACAAACATCTCCTGACACCATCCTCTATATAAGCATAATAATAATACGCTTCGCATACAAGTGGGGTGGTGGTGATGATATAAAAGATTGAGTTCCGAGGCCAATGAATTGCCAACCCACATCCGCTTAAACATATTGCCAACATAATATACACCACACTCAATATGCTGCCAGCACACAAGTGTTAAAAGACAAATCCCAGATTTCTTCTCGACGCCATGACAAGATGTTTTACACGCTTGTATCACAGCACCCTCCCCTATAGTCGCTACCCAGAAGTGGGAGAGCGAAACGCAAACAACAAACTGAACAGCTAGGGGATGATGTGTCTGACGCTACCAGTTTCTATCCTCTGCTCTGAATAATTTTACGCAATTCACACTTGTGCATGTAATTCAACCATCTCCACCCTCTGCCGATAGCTATATCTCTGCACACACAAAAAGCTGTAAAGAGCTAAGGGATGCTGTCTGGGTAATAGAAAATTTAGTCAATGATTACATAATAAAATAATATTACAAAGTGGTTGTTGAATTGGCGTGCTTCTATCCAGTGCGCCTTATTTTTATTTGTTGGTTGTATTTAGGGGTTGATTGTTTGATTATTGCTGCCTCAATTTTGTGGTAGAGAATGTGCATGAGGGGGAGGGTAGATAGCGACAAGCAAATATTGTTTCCAGCTCGATTAACTGTAGATATTACATGCGATGGGGTAGAGAGATTCTCATTTTAAGGGTGGCCTAAATTGTTTTAAATGCTTTCCGGGTATCATTGCGATAATGTTTTGATAATAAATGCACCCTGTATTTATGTGACGGGGTATGGGGTTGATGGCCATGCGGACGAGCGCAATGACCTACGTGATTAATTGTTGTATTTTAATTAGAATGAATTAATTTGTGTGTTTCTAATTCAATTATTTGGAATAGACAATTTATATTCGGCGATTTTTTAGTGATGCTAATTTTTGGGGTTCTCTTTTCACTAAATTTCCGCTGTTAAATTTCGCCAAAATTTTATTGGCCAAAATGCATGATATAAATTCTCATAAAATTTTAAAATAGTCTTAAAGACGCTTCAACATGTAGCGACCAGGAACAAGTTCAGTTTATAATTTACACCCACAAAAGAATTTTACAACGAGTCGTCTTACAAATAAAACAGCGTAACACCACACAACGTTTATTATTGCTTTTAACTGCATCATTTTATTATCAGTCTTCCAGGCCCTCTTGCATCGTTTTGTGTTCTTGCGGTTCTATAGAATAAATAAAAGAGCTGAAATAAGGCGAGAACATTGCTGCACTTCCATGCAGTCGCGCGCCACAATGATACATTGTCGCGAGCGCAGGCTATTGTGCGCGAGAACATCCCGAGCATTTTGGCAAAACGCATAAAACTTGAATGCATATAGCGAATGGTTATGTTCATCTTTTATATGTTTTACAATCATAAATTTAACCAAACTACACACATATTGTGTGAGGAAACGATTATGATCATAAAAGAACAGAATTTCCTGGTAATTTTGTGAATATAGCCAATTGAGAATTGCTATTTTTGTAAAACGCCTTAAGTATTAAAGTCGATACTTAAGAATGTGTCTCGGCTAAATGAGAATCAACATTTTTCTTATCGATTTTTGTGCAAGCACTTTCTAAATTGTTTTTTAAATATATATTTTAAACGAAATGACATCAAGGAAATTAATTTTCTACACTTGTGCAACAGTTTCTTGCATTCAAAATCAATCAGACGTCAAATTTAACTCATTCAACTACGATATGCATCTCGAAGTGGCTGAAGTTTCTGGTATGAATGCCAAAAAAAAAATAAAAAAACGCTTTAATAAAAAACCTACATAGTTATTTGTTAGACTTCACTCTACAGTCGAAGGGTGCAAATAAAATAGAAGCGTTATATAGGAATAAAACTGAAATGCCAACATGGAGGATTTAATTAAATTCACATTGTGACAGCCGGAACAACTCTGGTGTTGGCTTCCTCTACATAAATACTATGCGACGCGTATACACATCCCACTATGGGTGTTCTGTCAGTTCTCTATCTCTATGTTGTGGCTCCTTTTATCCTCTTTCCAGCATGCCCACAATTTTTTTCCGCATCCAATTTTTTTTAGAAGCGCTATGGGCTTGTCTGGGCGCATATTCAAATTTAAATTCGTGTCTCGTTTAAAGATTTCAGCGCAGAAAAGGGTGATAGACCATTTATTCCGTTTTCATTCATCCACCGACATGCTGGTGCTTAACATGTTTCACTTACAATGCAATTGGTGCGCGCCCTGTCATTGTTTCACGCCGAATATGCATTTCATTTAAGAGCAAAATTAATTCGGTTTATACGAATTAATTGATGGCAGCGCGTCCGACAATTAAATGCTAAATTGCTGCAGCGCTAAAAATACACTGACAACTGGCTATGGCTGGTAATGCAGCCGACATATGCTACCAGCGTTGCACATTAATGGTAAGCAAATTATGCATTTTTAATTGTACATTTTATTTTTGCGGTTCACTTGCAGATTCGGTGAAGGTTTGCGGTAGATTAAAAAAAAATTAAAAAAAAAAGGGAGAATGGATTTTGAGTTTCAATAAACAATTATTTAAACAAAACAAAAAAATGGTATTTTTGACAGACGCATCGCGGTTTCGTGAGTCTTTTTAATTAAGTTGTGTGTCATTTTTTGTTGTCTCATATATATTTTGAATTTGATTAAATCTCTCGTGGAATTTCATTAACATTTATTAACAATATTAGAGATAGAAAGTTTATAGATGAAATGAATTTATAATTTTCACTAAGTGGAAAAACTTTATTATCAATAAAAGAATCGTAAAAGTCCTATTTGTGGCATAAAAACCATCCGGAATCGGCCACAACTATTTCAATTATTTGTTGTTGCAGTGAAATGGCCAAGCCCTGATCAAGCCTATTTCTTGCAAAAGCGTTAAATAGTTGCTGCATATGCGAGTATCGCACATTGCAGCTCGCGCCATAATTTCAATGTCAATAAGATAGGAATCTTGAGTGGCTGCGTCATAAAATTCTCTCAACACAAGACAATTTATGACTAGTTTGAGAATTAATCGCCGTTTTTATTCTACGGTATAATAAAGGTTAGCTCTTAATAAAAACCCGCAGCGGACGTAAAAATGTCATTTTCCAAGAATGCAGTCATTTTGATTTTAATTACTGCGCGATTTTTGTGTTTCCTCTTTGTTGCAGAATTTATGTCGCCGTCATTTATTATTTACATTTCATTAGGATCAGGTTAAAGGCTTCTAATGAGTCATTGTAGTTCAATAAGGTCCAAAGGAGTTTTTGTCAGTTTCAAGGTCAATTAACATTGAAAATAAACGAAAAAAAAAAATTAACATCGTTGACAACAATTTGTAACAATTTAATCAGACGAATCAGTCTTCTGAATTTGTATGAATTAGCATTAATTAAATGCAGATCTCTCAACAAAAATGCATACAAAACTTTTTATTACATCAATTCCGGACCTTCGAACGCAATAAAAATTACTTTAATTATTTTATTATGTTGTAATGAACTGAACAACTTCTTAAAACTGCGCGGTGCTTTTTTCCGCGTGCACCGTTCTTTTGATGATAATCAATGGACCACCTACGGACATTCGCAATTAAGGATTTACAATTTAATTCAATCCATTAATTTTCCGTTCGTTTTTTTTATTGTTGGTTGTTATGGTACGTCTGTTGTGGTACTCCTATGAGGCGCCCACAAAAATTTTAACTGCACAAAAACGCACATATTAAATTGGCCACACTTGAATCAAATGGATGTGCACAAAGTCTTGTTCATTTCATTCAATGTCGTTTAATAAATGAACACCCGCTGCGAATAATTCGCAATTTGTAAGCAATAACACGCGAAAAGCTTTCCTTATCGCACAATTTTCTGTCTTAAAGGTCTTAATTTCTCATCCGGCGCACCGGTCACACCACCACCGCGCAAATGAACGCACTTTGTCATGCAGAGCCGCACACGAGGACGCACTTGTCGCCATGCAAATTAATTTCCAAGATGTTTACCCGCGATTAATTCAATGTTGCCAGCCAATCACAAGGTAACATAATAGTTTCGTCGGATCTCCTTCTATGTTATATCAATATTCCGCTTCACTCAATCCATTTGGATGTTTATTAGGCAGTTGTGTGGTGTAGTCGCAACATAAATGCGCGCACAAATTGTTGCGATCATCCATCTTCCATAGTGATATGGCGGCGCCACACACGCAGTCAAACACATGTACTATATAGAGACATTATCTGGGACGTTGCGGGGATAATAATATGCAAAAATTGGACGATATGTATCCATATACGCGTATTTCAGACATGTTAATAAATTCTGACCACACACGCCAGCCGCGCACCAACAGAGAGACAACGCAGCTTCACATAAAATACGAGCGATCAGAGCTGGCTCGCAGATGTGGATTCAGGTAACGGCGAGGCAAAGATCGCCGAGGGATTAAGTCTTTGAGAAACGTCGCGTCGATCGTTCTATAGCGCTTTTTTTTGTGTTTATTCTCGCTGAATGGGTTCAGTATTCACCCACAAGAACTTTATGTAAACGCAATGATCGTCAATAAGAATAATATCGCAAGCTGCAGCCGATATGGTGTCATCAGTTTGTGCAATTGACGTGCAACATTCAAGCCAATACCAATTTTATTAAAACATCATTTCCATAAACATCAACCAAACGATTCTCTCGATGCGAATTTATCTTGACACCAGCGATAAATTGTCACGTTCAGTGACGTTATGGCTGAAAATGTTAAATTATTAATCCATAAATTATAACGAAAACCGGAAAGTTACCAAACCATCTTTCGTTGACAAAGGTCTAAAAAACGGTTTTATCAGATTTAAATACTGTTAACTGATATAAAGCGACCAATGACTTTATTAAGACTAGTTGGTAGCAATTCATTGCAAATAGGCGACAAAAATTGGCTACACAACTCACAAGAAATACAGATCAAATGACACAGTCAACTCTTAATCAAGTTATACGCTAAATTAGGCGACACATCCGCTCCGTGTGTGTTTTTTTAAAGTTAATTTATTCACTTGCAAATCGCTCAAGTCCAACCGCGACTCTGCCCATGAGCGAATCTTAGTGCAAGATCAAAAGACTTCAGCGATCATTTATTTCAGTGATGGTGGAACACCCTAAATGCTGAAAACTCATAAAATTTTACGAATGGAGTTGTTTATCTACAAGCAACAGACAAGTAATTGGAAAAACATAAGACTGGCGCAATTGTGAGTGCTCAATTCCATACCTTTCACGCTTGCATCTTAAAGACATGGCGATGACATACACCGAAATATATGAGATTTCATTTTTTATCTAAACGTTTTGAATTTCTAAGTTTAAATGTGATTGACTAATTTTAATCCAACCAATATTATTGACGAATTATGTTAACCCCCCCCTCCCCACATAATTAAGTAACCTCTTAACCTACTTCTTTGTGTGCAATACTCAAAGCCAGTGATGTCATGACCTTACGCACAACATCTCAAACAGTCCGGATGCACGCACAAGAAGATGAATTGCATCAAAAATTGTGTCGACCATCAATGCACTTGGCAAACCTTCTTCAGCACACGACAACTAAAAGGATGGCTCGATCTTGCGAGGAGATCCATTGCACTGGAGCGACAGCAGAAAGTCATCTTCACATTTATAATATAAATGTAAGAAACGGAGCGCCAAAGCAAGACCCCACACACACTCCCAACACGGGGGGCCCAATTAAGCATGTTCACGGCATTCAGTTGGCTCGTAACATATACAAACAACATATTATACTAGTTAGATGCGATAGCCGAACGGTGCATTTAACAGAGCAAAGCGCGGAGACAGAGATGCATATGGGTGCAGGCGTGCACGTTGGAAGTCGGAACGTAGCGCTCAAGAAGGAAGTGAGATAAAATTTAAATGTGTGTATACATGGCGGTGATATATGTTTATTACTGCTACTAATTACTTAATCAATTGGAAATGGTTTATTTATTTATTCCAATGGGCAACAAAACGTTTACACGTCGCGTTATCGCTGCATGTGAAGTGACTATATGGTGCATGGAAGTGACGACATGTGAAAGCAAAAGTCGTTAAAATGCATTTATCTATTTCTTAGCGCACATTTGTGTCGTCACTCGTCACAAATGGCAACGTCATTTTTCAGTAAGGTGCCTTTGTGGTGACATGCAGATTCTTTTATCACCCAGGGTGGTCGCGAGCACGCGTTAACGCATACAAATCTGCACAATTTGCCAAATTACTCATCTTAATGCATGCAATTTTCATCCTTTCAGATGATTTCATTCAGAAATTTATTTCTTTTATAAAATACAGTTCTTATACCAGCCAATTCAGCTATTTGAGTTATCATTCGCGCATGCGTGCGAAGCTCGCTGTGACGGACATAAATCTTAAGGTAGCTCATAAAATCTGTCCATTCTTCTCGTGTGTGAATCATTTTTGTCCATATACTAACACTCAGACTCGGTGAGTCTGCAAGAAAAGCCATCAAATAATCGCAGATCACGCAGTGACTTTATCTACTTCTCTACAAATATTTCATCGTAAACTTCCGTCCGACAAATTGCTAGCAGGATGAAGGATTTGATAATTAATTTTGAACAATTAAATCAGAAATTCGGCGAATTGTGGTTTAAGCGGTCTTAAGAGAGTTTCTTTTATTTTTTCTTGACAAGACGCCACATAGACGTGGGTGTCCTGATTTAATTCGCATCTTATCTCTTTTGGCAGAAACGTTTAGTTGCTGAATTGGCCTTAATAGCAGCGGATTTTGGCAACTTTTGTGTGTTTTATTGATTTATTATTCCAATTTTATTGTACTGGTTCGACGCGCGCGCCTGTGATGAGCTTTTTTCCCGAAATAAAGTCATTAAATTTTTATGGCATACACCTTAATGGGCGGCTTTTGTAAATGCGCCAGACTTGAATGCAGTCGAAGTTGGAGAGAACTTACAAGATACATGTGACCGCATGGCCAGAGTGGTTAAGAAGTTTTTGATGTGTCCATAAAATTTCTGTTAAATTGTATTAATCGCTTAATAACAAATTCGAATATATTTTTGAGATTTTCTCGTGATAAATTTACATATCAAAGGGCTATTTTTGGGGAGAATGTTTATTCTTTTATTAATTGCCGGAGGTCGTAAATATTTCGTTGATTGCTTAATTCACCAAATGATTGATCATTTTCATTGTTGAAAATTGCTAACAATAAATGTTTTTTCTGAATAAATTATTCATTATACGTTTATGGATTCACGTAGGTTCATGACTAAAAAAGACTAATTTTAAATTGAGAAATACTTGTGAGGCGCAGTTGAGTTAATGAAAAGTCATCTTGCACAGTTTTTAGCCCACAAGTAATTTTTGGATTACAAATTCACAATAATTATGTCTAGAAATAAATTGAAATTAAGCCGACACAATGACTGATGGCGTCAGCTCAAGCCATTTGATAGCTAAATTAACTCACAACCGGCCTGATGCTTAATCATTGCATGTATTCTGTCTATTCATGCTAAGATTTACATGCTTAATTTCATGTTTGCGAAAAGCACAGACCAAAAATACACTAAAACAAACACAGTGATTCACTTTTGTGCTGGCAGTCTCCGTTTCCGAATCATTCCACGGTTTTTATGGCTGTGCAATTAGATGACACACCGTATCAAATGGACGGAACCCCCAGAAGGAGAGCGCCTCACCGTTCCTCTTCGGCCACAAATAATAGCTCGCATATTGGCTCTGTCTTTGGCTCGATTTTATGCGTCTTATGCTTCTGCGTTATTCGATTTAGCATGATGCTGCTGCAGTCGAGCAATAAAATAAATGAACGCGCGGAACCCGCTCCTCCTACGTGCTGCGCCAAAGAACCTCCCCGCGCATTTCGGCTTTCATAATTCGAATTTAATAACAAATTCATCAACATGTTGCAGAATTGGTCGACCACTGCAAAATATATGGAAATATGTTGCAAGAATCGATAATCACACAGAAATGTAATGCTTAAATCATAGGTTGCTGCCTAAATGCATCGTTTTGTGTGGTTTGTTTTTGATTAAGCGCAGATCGTCTCAACTCTGTCTCTTTTTCTTTTCGCTAAGATTTTTGGTGCGCCAGTCAAACATTCGTTCACATGCCTTCTGGTCATTTCAAGGGGCTTTATTGGTGTGGCGTTTGTTTAAGGAAAGACTCAACTTTTCAAGAAGCACAACAACAGCACAACTGCAAGAATTCAACCACACATCAGAAGTAAGACATGTACGAAACGTGTGAATAAACATGTAGAATAATGAATGTGGCTGAAACTCTATATCCAGACAAATGCTGGGCATAAAGTTGTACGACCTCAAAATGCATTACCGCAAATTTGTTAAATCAATCGATTGACACTAATCATGTCACATCATTAAAAATGTGAGCTTCAATTACCTTAACTCGCGCTATGTGCATACACTGCACAGAAATGCAGGCAATGCAATTGCGCTCTGCCATCCATGCAAATAACTTTGACGAGCGTGAATTAGACACGAACCGCAACATTATTGTAATTATAATTATAATATCATGTTAAGCGAAATAAGTCGATCATTGGTAAACACGTTGAGGTTTTAATTTCCATCGTCGCTGGCGAAATACAAAGAACACGAAGAATTACACTTTTAAAGAAATGACGGCAAAACACACGAGCACGCTAAAAAACAAATATCCCGTCCATGTATATCGTCATGTTTAATCATATAATCTGACACTTTTTTTATATTAGCCTCTTCGGTTTGCATTCAACACAAATCAATCCAAGACTCTTTGCCAGCGCTCCTATATCGGATTACATCATTTTGCGCACTTGCGCTTGTTTACTATGGGTGTAAGCTTTAAGTGGAATTACATGATTTTAGCATAAGACAGTGAAAACGGCGGAAAGGAGACAAATGAAAATGGTTTCCAATTTGCCACTTAGCCATAATTTGCATGTCTTCCATCAGGCCTGAGTGAGCTAATGAAGAAATCATCGTATGATTTGGACAAGGATTAAAGTGAAGGTCGATTGGATTGTCTGAGTGCGATCAATTTCTATATAGAAAACTTCCAGAGATTAGGAATTCCAAGTAAATCAGCTGTGGAGGGATATCCTCCCTATAGCAGATTAAGTAATTAAATTGCCCACACGAGATTTGAATGGGATTTCAAATGTCCAGCAGAACACGAAAAGGCAGCACCGACCGCATGCTTGAAGCTGGACAAGAATACACAAAATGTTTCTAAAAGGCAAAACCAACAACAACCACCAAGTGACGTCATGACACAGCGTCTAATGAAGACATCTCGATGGTTTGCTTCAAATATGCCATACAGACCCGCCACCGAGAGCCGCACGGAACTATGCGGAATACAGCATAAAAAACAAACACTAATTTATAATGTATGAGAAAAGAGGCAGCATGCGAGCTGGCAGGGAATTATTCAGCCGCATTTGGAGGAGGAGAACTCCAATAGCCTCCGCTAATATCTGGGGTAATCAACAATTTTTGTTCTCGTCGGGAGTTTATGCCCTGGTTTTTTATTTGGGAGGTCTTCGGCGTTACTATTCTGACGGTTATGGCTCTATATATTCGTTCCATTCATTTATTAATATATGAACTGTCTCAGAATTGAATTTAAGAAAAAAATGTATATTTGTATCCCCGAAATTGACCTAATGAAAGCGATTAAGACGATTTTATTTCAAGCCATTTTCTTTGCTCTATGTGAATTTGCTGCGGCGTGCCCGGTGATGATTTCACAAGGAAATGGACATCACAGATCGCAATATTCGGTGGTCCTTTACGTTGATTTTGATTTATTTTCTCCTCTGCGCGTATTTACATTTTGCGTGGTGGTGCCTGGAAACCTGGCTCCTCATGAGATGAATTCTTAATTGTTTCTTTAAGCATCGCATATATTCGGATAAACACAACTGGTATGTACAAAGTGGAGACGCGATCTTTGATGAATTGGGTTGGATATTGTGTATTGCAAGAGTTTGCGCAAACTACACGCGTTTTGTTAATTTTCTCGTCTGCCGCCCGTCTATTTGTTTTCATCCTCCAACAGAATCGTCTGATCTCCACTGATTTCCTTACAGTCTCTTCGCATATGATGCATGTGGTTGCTCTTCGGCTGGCCAAACATTTCCGTTTTCGGGCTCCCCCACTTGGATTGCCAACATAAGTAAAATATAAATGCCTTCAAGTGATTCGGTGTGTGCCAGCGCCGTCTTCGGTCGGTCGCTGTGGCGCGGCGTCGCAATCATTTTAAAAGCTGTCATGGACTTAATGAGTCAATCAGAAACGGTTAGGCGGTTTTTTTTCTTCGGTTTTTGACGATGTCTTGTGATGGGTGATACGTGGCCTGAATTAAAATTAGATTCCCAGTGAGGCAGGTAGCGAACATGTCGACTATGTAATTGTTATTGAACTTTTCCAGAACATTACAGACATAAAGTCACTAAGTTATGTTAAATTTGCCACTGAAGACAAGAAATCTGATTTCTGTCTTAATATTCTAAACATGTCGTTTCACAACATTTAAAGCGATTAAACGTTTCAATATAGAAGTTCTTTGGGTCAAAACATCGAAATATATTGTATTCGTTTTCGTTTACAATTGAAACAGCTCAAATGCAGCAATTGCGGATTTGCCAGACAAAAGGATTTCTAGCTTTCTTTCATGCAAGCGCAAGCAAATTAAGTTGTTAAGTCATAAAGTGCATGCGGCAAACGTTTTTGTAAACACGAAGATGAACACAAGTTGTTTTGCTGCAACCGCCAATCGCTTCAACTGTGGTCTGGGAGGCAATTCGCACACAACTTTCGAGTGGGATCACTCCATAGGTACAGAGACGGTTGCATCTGCATGCAACCTTGCACTTCTTGAATGACTTGTTGTCTTGCTGCTGTTGTTGTTGTTGTTGTTGCTGTGGCGACCGGTTGGGTTTTAGCTGTCGTATATTCAACCGACACAGGTTGTCCACTTTTTCAAGTAGAAAATGTTTGTGTGTTTTTTTGTTTTGTTTTTTTTTTTTCCTGTTACAATGAGCGCTCGTGTTGTAATAAAAGCAGCAGCCAGAACAAGTGAAAGAAAGCAGGCTCACGCGCCTCTTCAAACAGACGAGCTCGCATGTTTTATATGGTTGATGATGTGATTAGCAGTTCTGGAGCGGCTTTTTTCATTTTGACCATATGATGTTTTTATTTCACAAATATAAGCTTCTATTTGAATGAGGCTGGATAACCAAGAAACATCGTCAACATGCATAGTGCTGCCGCAAAGAAACTCCAAAGGAACCCGAACAACTCGGTACAAAAAGGTACAAACCTCGAATTCTATGGAAATGTTAATGAGTTAATTAGTGGCTCTTGCTCTCTCACATATGTTAGTCTACATTTCAAATGTTATAAAAACATTTAACATCTACATAGTATTTTAATGTTGATGAAGAAACAACAAGCACATTTCTTTAAATTCTGTTAAGTAAACGCACATCCAGAAGAAGCTCAGCTCAATTTGAATGTGCAATGAACGACCCGTAAGACATAATAACAAACAGAAACAGCTCTTTAAGTCAACAAACAAGGTGGCTGCAGATGAGCCGCGTTATAATGCGGCAGGTGACAGATTTGTGAGGTTAAATGAATAGTAATTCCCTTATAAAGTGGACAATTATAATGTCTACATTATTAGCATACTGACTCCTTATATTGACCTCATGGGGCTGCCGCTTCCCATATATGTAATTTAATTATGCCGTAAGAAAAGTGTCACTGTTCTTATTGGCTTTGGCAGATGATTTAAGTTAATTAATTGTTTGTCTTTAAACACAACGACTTGTTTGCCGTTGAATTACGCCAGGTTGTAAGATTCTTGTAAATTAATTATTTAT
>JANSTS010007910.1:12761-23949 GCA_026546915.1 Sylvicola fuscatus | reverse complement strand
GAATACGTTATCTTTCATCCCGTTTCCCACCTTTTTCGAAAATAATTAGAACATGCTTGACGACACCTTCACATAAATCATCAAGTTCGCTGCTGCAGCGCACAGCATGTTTCAACTAAATGCTTTGCACTTCTTATGCCACGTCGCAAATTTATATAACATAATAATATGCACAGCCAAGGCGTTATTATTATAACGGACAAAGTCTATTGTTATCAGTGTATGAAAAGGACGTGCAGGGAATAAATATAAATATCCCAGCGTGTACAGCAATTACGCTTAATTAAATCATAATTTGTAAATAATTTAATACCTTATGACGGTTGCAGAGCATAAATTATGCAAATTATTGCAACCACGACGTTACACGCAGAAATCGTGTGGCAAAACACCAGACAAGCGTCCATTTAATACATATAATATATATGTATTGAAATTATGGCGTGAATTATGGCTTCATTTAATTTTGAACCAGCTCATTTAAAATATGCTAATCGAAATGAATTTCCTCGTCGTATGTTGGTATGATCGCACATTAGAAATTATTCATAAATTCATGAAATCGAAATTATGCTCGTTAAAGTTTCATGCAGTTGATTTATGAGTTTATTGATTATCGTTTCAACCGAAAATCCATTTGATCAATTAATCCAAGCTACATATCCACGAGAATTGCTGCTATTATTACAATGTTTATGTTGCGAGTCGATTTATTTTAACAACACCAGCAACGTGCTTTTAGGCTCACATATAACATATGAGGGAAAAAATGCGTTCGCTCAAAAAAACAAGAACAGGGGAAACAGCAGCAACTGCAGTAAAATTTCAATGATCGTGATCGTTTTCAATTTATGAGATATATTCGAATATGTACAAATGCAGACGATCCACAGCAATCAGCCAGATATGCTGCATTACGAGTGAGGCTCATCCACAAGTCACAAATCACATCCAAGGGCAGTGATTGCATGGAGAAGCGGGAACACAATGCATTATGCAAGCGATTTATTGAATTAAAACGATAAATTGTTGACAATAATGCCACCCTGTGGGGGTCCAATCGACGATGCACCGCTGCAACAATGCGCAGCGCCGATGCGAAGCAATTACGCGATTGCGGCACAGTTTACTTTCTCATATATTATGCTTTCTTTCGGCGTCCTCTTATCAACCATCCAGCATTATTGTGCGTTTAAGAAGCGATTCTCTTATGCTTTCGATTGTACCAACTGCTGCAGCAAATGCGCTGAATTAATTACAATGTTAATGCTGTCACAGCGGCAATTAATTCGAAATTAATCGTTTTCGAGATATGCATGGATTTATGTTTGTTTTGTGCGCGTAATCTTCGTCGGTACTTTTTTTGGAATAAGAAGCACCTAAATTGCTGCTAATTCCCAGGATAATAGTTCCTTAATCACCCCAACATATTTCCAACTCGTAAATTTAACGCCTAATAAATTGTGCTTCTTCTTGGAAGTGCCAACATTCCAACCCTATAAACAATGAGCTCCTTTGCGCAAAACTTCTAAATGCAACACACTTCAAGGAGGGTCACTTGGATCCGCACGACAGTGCAGAATTGCATTAATTCACTACCCTGCCACCACATATGCCGTTTGCAGTCTTATCAGATGGCATAAAACTGTCTGTACATGTTGGGGCGCGTTCTTGCGTGTGCTCACAGCTCCTTTACCACAGGCCACAGCCAACTCGTGTGCAGTCGAAATGTGATGCACAATTTGATGTCTCTGATGCGGGAAAAAGTACGCGGCGGCACATTTTTAAATCTTGACAAATTTTCGGGATTATACTATGCGACTTTGGCGACTGGTTGCGTATTTATGTTGGACGCGGTGCAGACCCCCCACGACGTCGAAAATGTGCATGCAATTGGCGAAATGTCTGCACTATCTTGTGTGATGATCGGTTTTTTTTTATTGGCAAGAGGGTAAAATTCAATTATTTTGTTTCCTTTCTGATCTTGGCATTGCCATACTTTTTTATGAACGTCGTCAGCATTATATTGCAACGTAGTTTTTAATGTTGCCGCATTAAAATAA
The DNA here is from genome assembly GCA_026546915.1 of Sylvicola fuscatus. Classification (NCBI taxonomy): domain Eukaryota; kingdom Metazoa; phylum Arthropoda; class Insecta; order Diptera; family Anisopodidae; genus Sylvicola; species Sylvicola fuscatus. The sequence continues at coordinate 21,886 of JANSTS010007910.1, read as the reverse complement.
AGTTATAGCAAAAACTGATCGAATATCTAGGAATGACTTTAATAATCATAAAATAATTTGACAGAAGTACAAAACTTTAATTGACACACAATCGAGTGAATGTGGCAACATTGTCGTTAGCAATATTTATGAGGAAACTTTTAACCGTTGTATTTTCAGCAAAGAAAGATTAGAGAGTCATTCAAGTTATGTATACATGTCTAAAAATGTAGGTACAGAAGGTATTCTTTTATAGTTGTTATTATTATTATTAATTTGTTTGCTTGTTCAGACTTCAGCCGTGCGAAACATAAACACAAAAGTATGTAATACACATTTATTCTGCAGCTTAACTTTGTCGATTTGTGTATATGCAAGAGCGAGCAGCTATCACATGCAATTAAGCTGAACAGCGTTTCGGAGCCAGCGAACATGTGCTTTGTTTGCGTATTTAAACGAATCATATATTGTACATACAAATATACATAAATGCATTAAACGCGCGCTGTTTGCTGAGGAATTACTAAAAACGTTACACATATATCGCGGATCGTTCAACACATACACGAGCTTGGCATGTCATTTTAACAAGATTACAATCCGCAGACCCACCCATAAGGGTTTGCGATCAATATACATATGTATGTCTCAAACCGCAAATTTGAATGAAAATCATTCGTCTAACAAATGAGAGACATTCGAAAAATACGAGCTTTTCATGTTGTCGCAATTTCTTCTGTGCAATTTGTTGTACGGCATGAATAAAAGAATTACTAGCCAAAGCTTTCGTGGCGAAATTAGCATATAAAAAACTGAAAATGTTACATATTATTTAGGAAATCTAATTTTAAATACACGCTGAATCAAATTAACATATTTTTGTACCACGCACTCTTAAACGCTGATCTTAAACATGCATCTGTCACTGGATCTTGATGAAATAATTAAAATCGTGGGCATTTGCGCTTAGATTCGCTGTACTTCAAATCTTGGCATATCAACTTTGATTAAAATACTTTCAAAAGACATCTTTACATACGTGCTACACGCTTTTGACGCGTTTACTTATGCTAATGCAACGTGCTTCTTCAATTTGTCTAGCGTGTGTAGTTTTATTGGACATGAAAATGCATTCACGACTGAGTGCAGTAACGTTTTGCTTCAATTATTTCTTCAAGATTTAGACCTGGCTTAGGAAATTTTGACAAACATATACAAAAATATGTACTTAAACAATACGTAACTCATCTGATAAAATAGTTTTCATTTAATATTTAGTTTAATTTATTCTGATTGGATCATTACTTAAAGTGCACTGCAAAGATTTAATCTACATTTAAAACCAATAAAGCTCATCGATTACAATTACTTTCAACGATTACACGATTCAAATCACCATTAATGGAATAAAGTCAATCAATAAACATTGCTACACATATTATCTGCTCTAGAAACGCATCAACCATAATTGTTGTTTACAAATTAAACTGCCAGACGTCTCGCCATCAAATGTGCAACATGCAACAACTTGGACGGGGAAAAAAACGCACACAATTCTCCCTAGCTGGCCATATACAATGTTCACATGTGCTTATTGCCATTTCTTCTAATAACGGCGTCGATAGATGTACACCAACATTTTTTTTTTGTAGCTATATTTAATTTTATAATTTACCTACAACGCATACGATTCACGCACCTCCTCCCCAGAGAGCTGGCGGCAAGACGAACCAAACTGCATTGCATGTTAATTGCTTTAAGGATTACCATTAATGGTACCTAGCAGGTGCCTAATAAAGTACTCATGCTATTATGTGACCGATTCAATTGCACATTTTATATTCTATGAATCGATGCGCGTACATAACGTGTGAGTGCTTGCTATGTATGAGATCCTAAACAGTTCATATATGTATAATATTTAGGAGGCTCGCATGCGGTGCCGTACGTGCAAGGAACGTGTGATTGTTAGGTATACGGTATAGGAAATAAATAATTATGTTACAGCTATATGACAAAAAAAAATGCAACTTCGTACAGTTTTCTGTATGTGCGCGAATTCATTTTTGTGATACCGATCAACAGTGAAAGTTCTTTGGCTTCATCAGCGCCTCGATTATTCCATATTCGTTCCATTGCCATACATTTTTGTGTTTTTCGCTAGTCTTACTTAGTGAAAAGAAAACGGTTGGGCACTTTTTTACAGCACGACACTTTGCTGTTTGATGGACGATTATAAAGGCGCAGCCACTTGCCGCGTCGCTTTCTGCAACATTGTGCTAAAATTATGCGGTTTAATAAGTCTGAATTACGTGTATACTGACAATGAATTAGTTAAGCAGAAAATTGTTTATTTGTTACTCGACTAGGATTGAGTCAAGAAAATATGTTTAAGAATAAGACCTTCTAATCACTTTAAATAAGATTTATTTATTTATATTGTCTAATCAAAATTAGTGGTCATCACCGGCTAATCAACTAAAATAGCCTCCCCGAAAACATCTTTACGTGTGTTATCCTTAAGTGCAATCAATCTTATTACATATCCACCTTCCATAAATAGCCACAACAATTTACCCTGCCTGAAATCTTGGCATCATCCCCCTCCACACATCACGTACGACCATACATTGTACGAATAACAAATTTCACAACAACGCAACGTATCAATGCATTCCATTCGGCAATTTAAAGTTTCGACCATTGTCAGGCGTTCAAGGAACAATTTCAACAGGACATTAAGTAATTTCGGTCTAAATATTTGATAATCAATTTGAATCGGAACGGGGATGGTCGTAGATTTGACATAATGGTCGAAGGCTTCCATAATTTGTGATCGACAAAGGTAGGTATCGTAGGTAAAAAGGCATTTAAGTATTGAGAAAATTTTGCAGCTATTAGTGGTATTGTTGTGTCTTAAAAAAAAAATTGCCATAGCGAACAACAAAAGCGGCGGAACCATCCAAATGTGGCCCCATGCTGGGACTGTTGTGTCTCCCTGCGTGGACGAATGTGACACCCTTGTTTGATTTGTGTCGTGTTGGCTCCTTGTGCACTATTCTGTTAAATTGCACAAAATGTTTTCTGTATGCAGCGACAACATACAATATATAGCATAAATAAAGACTTGCCTTCGGCTGTGAACAATAAAATCTGACTGACCCGAAATTTGGCTGGTTTGCGGTTAATTTAACATTATTTTTCACGAGTTTATATGTTAAGAAATGTCTCCTTAACCCCCACGATTTCTCTTAATTTGAATGGACGGTTGTCGCTGACTGATATTATGTCGCATTTGGTGTTAATTTTTAAAGCAATTAGCCAGACACGATACATGTAAGATGATACCGCAGCGGTCTTTGAAACGCATTTCGTCGTTTGGCACGTTATAGTGCAGTTCTTTTAATTCATGTGTTTTACCTTAAACATAATTATCGCCGCATTAATTCTCTCTCACTGATTTTGCCGCATATCATTTACCGCCTCGAAAGTTGTTGCTTATTTAATTGTAAATAATTAAGTAACCGATTTACTTGAAAACGCCGCTAATCGGCATAACGATTCACTTAACGATTGTCGTTGTAGAAATTTGAGCACATACCTGAACTTGGCCGATCACTGTAACGCGTGCAGTAGACCCAGGCTGGCCAGACCATTGGTCCGCCATCTCCAGACGATGAAGATGACGAAGAAGATGTCATAGTTGAGGATGAGGACGACGACGATGATGTTGCTGCCGGATTCGGTGTCCCATTACCGTCCTTATCACTAGGCTGGCCAGCTGATGGCACTGCCACAGGCACACCACCACCTGCCGCCGGTGTCAAATCAACAGGAGCTGCACCGCGTTGTTGTTTATCACAATGGTTGTTGTTGTTGGCTCGTTGCGATTGCTTTTTGCTACTTGACTTGCGAATTTTTAGCGGGTCGGTGATCCTTCGACCGAAATCCGCCTTCAGGATATTGTCAATGCTGAACTTAAGATTAGATTCGTTTAAGTTATTATTAATTAGATGATGGTGGTGATGGTGCAGATGATGGTTTGGTAGATTGTTGTTGTTGGGCGGTGACTGTGATCCTTCGCGCGATGTCAGACTGTTGGGTGATCGCTTCTGGCCATCCGCACATGTCAATGCCGACGTGATTTTTGATATGGCGTTGAGATGTGAATGAATGCCGCGAAAATTGCTCATCGATTCCGGTGAACATGAATTTCGGTCCTCAATCCATCGATTGTCTTTATCGGTGGCGCCTTTAACGTGTGGCCGAAAGCCGATCTTTGGCTCATCACTTCGAATAGGACTGCATGCTGCATCTGGCAAGAGGCCAGGAAAGCCGAATGGGTGCTCGGCGGTTGGTGCCTTACCATTTATGGACAAGCCTCGCGTCGCCGCCATAAAGGACATCTGACGTTTCATCAATTCTTCTGCATATAGTTGGGAATTTCGCAGAAATTCCTCTTGCAGTCGCGTAGGACTTGGCCGTATTATCGGCAATCTCTGCAATAGCTCATCACGCGGACTGTTGGGTGGCAGCGATATTTGTGGCGATGATTTATTGCTCATTAACTCATCACTAGCACACGTGTCTCCTTTATCGTCGTCCATTAAAACCGCACCAAAACGACTGTTAACACTTAACTTTTCATGACCATCGTCCACACTATTGTTTGAGTGTCTTATACTACCACGATGATTGAAATTGGCTTCACTTTCTTTGCCCACCGACAGCTCACTGTCGTCACTACAGCGACTCATGCGATCGTCATCGTCGTCGATGTCACCGTCATTCGCGAGATCATGCATTTTACTGCCGTTCATCTGATAGGAAGAAACCGAACTGGAGAGCACATCACTGTCGTCGTCCATGGCACTGCACACCGATGTGTTGGCTAGACTCTTAAGCTTCAGGGCGATCATGTCAGATGGACTGACAATTTTACGTTGATGCAGCAGCTCATAATCGGGTGATAGGCATTCACTTTTGGGTGATGCCGTTGGATGAAGACTACTGATTGGACTGAGAAGACCGTGATTAGGAACCAATAAATTTTCCTGCAACTTATCTTTAGCGGCCAAAACAATACTTAGAGGAAGAGGAATTAGTGGCAACGAACGAGATGTAAGAGTTGTCATTGTTGTCGGCTAACGCTAAGTCACGATTTCTAGTGGATATTTAATGTTTCAGGATATTTGACGCTAAGCGCCATTATCAACGCCGTCGGCAGCACTAATTGCTAATTATTTTCTTAGAATTATTATTAATTTTCACTCAAACTTTTGCACAATATTTTTTAAGAACTTTTCATCACTCCAGTCTTCACCAAATTATTCTATTTATTTTTAATTGGCAATTATTGAATTGCCATTTAGTTTTTTATTTGGACGATTTATTTGTTTGCGGACGCACAGAGTCACTTAGCACTTTCGCGAGCATCTGCCATCAAATCACCAAATATCGCACCAATTACCCGCGAATCAATACCAGCTTCCAAACCAGAAGGGTTAATAGATTGATCATAATATAAAAACATAAACCGTCATTGTCAACCGGCACAGTTGGACTAAACCGCGACCACCATTCACAGAATATGTCGAGCTTTTCAGCTGAATTATGGAGGGCGGTGCCGCCGTGAAGCTCCACCCCTTGGCAGTGAGCTGTGATTGGACTGCGCACAATTTGGAAGTGGAGTTGCGCTGGTGTGCGCTTCTCGCTTAGTGTGAGTGGCGATTGCTGATGTAGTGAGTGCCGCATGAATACTTTTGTGTCTGTTTGCCCAAGGGACCTGAAAGCGGGGCTTTGGGCTGCTGAAAAGCTTTTTCAAGCTATTCAGATTCATTTGTAAATACTGCTGACTACGGCAACTAGCATAATATGTGCGACTGCGTTTCCTTTTTGCTGTACATAATTGTTAATTGCGTGTGCTTGCGCTTCGGTTCACCATGGGTAAAGTTACAATTATTAGTGTGCTTGTAAATTACTTTCATCTTGATTAGGACTTCGTTGTTATATCAATAGTAATTGAAAGTTTGAAGTACATGAATCTCTAGGTACATAAACGATATGTTTTAGTGTGCAGTCTTTGTGCAATGGATTGAAGGGGTGCGGTGAATCATTGGCGAGTGCATTGCGACAGAGACACAAAATTATGTACCGACGCTGATGCTGCCCTTAGCAAAAAATATGTTTCAACGACAATGAAATATGAGAACAGTTTAATCTGAAATCTTTGGTTCTGTAAACATTTGACATTTTATTTTTCATATTTGTTGTGGCTGTAGCTTCTTTGTGCAGTTGTGATTTTTAATGTAACTGAATGTAGAGATTTAACTCTATTTTTTTAGTTTTGTTTTCTTTTGAGAAGAACCCAGTAAAATTACTCTAGATTTTGAACGATGATTGCAATTTTCATTAATTTTTGAGTATTTAAAAGTTTTTCAGGTATCAAAAGACTGTGAATGATTTAAAAAAGAATTCTCCGTAAATCCAATAATCTTGTTGATAACTTTTCCTGTTGTTTGGACCGGTGAAAACAAATAATTTAATTTAATGCGATAAAAACTAAATCCATTAATACAAAACATGACTCCTTTTTCAAATGACAGCAGATGAACTCGGCACATCACTGACGCGACGGCACCCTCTTAATCGTTCACCGACCATCACCCACCCCCATAAGACATGAAATACATTCTTTTCAACACAATTCACTCCAACTCATTAAAAAGTATTCTAAAGAATTTTATTGTTTTCTTACCTTTCCATATACGAAAGTGGCCTCTGCCAAGAAACAAATAGCTCAAGCACCGACAAACTGCTAAGAAAATAAAAAACAAACAAACGAAAACCCATTTTATTCCTTTTGGGTGCGCACTTTTTACACTTAAATTGAAATTCTTTTATTACCACCTCCCACCATCTCATTGAATTCAGATTCGTCCTATATATATATTGGGACTAGATTCCTACCGTAACTTTTAAGTAATGGCGAAGTGTACCTATTGTTTTTAGCTTACCCGCACGTTCATCTCCAAAATGAAGGAGTCATCCTTCACGCCATGAGATAATAAACATTATTTGGAAAATGCGAAAAACAACTTGCAGGGTATAAGAAAAATAAAAAGCAATTTGCCCGTATTTGCATTGAACCAAACGAATGAAACCCCATCACGAACCGACTACAGTACCTGTGATGAGTGAAAGACGCTGGCAACAACACTTGAGATGAGGGAATTGGCTCATTTGTTTTAATCCAGATGAATGGTGATTTGATTCTTCAAATAAAATGGAATACAAATCAAATTGTATACACAGACGTTCAAGAGAGTTCATCGGCAATCATTTAACGCAGAGGGTTGCAATCGTCGCGAAGGCCGACGTACGTTTAAGTGTGTAATTCACGCGGGGATGAAAAAATTCCCTCACAATTTTTATTGTTGAAATACGTGACGCAATAATTTCAAGGCACAAGAATCCGTCTTATATGTACAAGATTCAGTGATGTCACTTGATTATACCAATTCGGTTAAGTTCAATTGATGGGGATGATTTCTTTTGTATTCTTCGTTCTTCAGTGACGTCAATTTATGCAAATGTATTTGCATTTTTCAGAAATAAACAAGGGATGAAATATATGCAACAATAGAACAAACATCAAGAAAAAATACATTATTTGTTTAATTAACATTGTCTGCATTTGAAATTCAATTAATCACATTCGCATTTTGTTTAATTAATATAATCGCCGTTTCTTCAATAATACAAAACTTCACGTATTGATATAGCATGTGGCCATTCGCGTTTACGCAAAAATAAAAACCGCGAAATTTCCATATCTTCGCACGTACTGAAGAGTTCATAACTTGTGTGCAACAATGAAATTATAAGTGTAAATTACTAACCATCAATCCACAGCACAAATGCAGCATAACTACTTACTTACGTTTGTTCGAGGCGCAATATTGCAACGTGCAACAGCCGACAGGCGCAGCGTCGGCAATCGTTCAGCGTTTTCTTTGATTTGTGCTTCTAAGAAATTACATGTACGCACATACACAAAGAATTTGCCTTTATGGTGAAATGAACAAAAAAAATTGAAGAGAAATACTCTACCTACTGAATGGCTGGATATAAATTTAAAGTCATATTAAAGCCGAACATCTTTTCGCCCTTATATCTACACAGCGTAAAGTTATTGCGAGTTTAGCTTCTTCATTTGCCGCGCTCAATTGTTTGATGTGCGACGTTTGAGAAATGAATTGTTCGTCTTGTACTGGTTCGCATTGAAGGCGCGCTTCTTCCTTAAAGTACGAGTAATGAGAAGCGCGCTCATTTGGGCTGCTAACAATTGGTAAATGTGATATGGAAATGCCTTTTGGAATAAACGCTGGTGTAAATGTCATAACAAAAAGAGTCCGTCAGCCCAGAGAACAATAAAATAGATTAGATTTATTTAAGTAGGTTTTATGCACTGGGTTTCATTGCATTGTGTTGCAAATACAAATATGTTTGTATGGGTGAAGAATGAACTGTGAATTAACGGGTTTGTAACATTTATTACATTTTTAATAATTACAAGAAGAAAAGAATCTATTAAAAACACATATTTTTTATAGCTAACCGTATTATTGTTATTACTGGGATTTTAAAACTATTAAAAATAATGTATTCCACACAACTTCACAGTAATATGATATTTAAATAAAAAATTGACTAAATTCTGGAGCATAAAATGCATGCAATTAGGCGTTTTATTGGATTACACTAATTTAGTTTTATGTATAAACTTAACTCTTTAATAATATATATTAAATTGATTTCCATATATTTTTGGAATATTCAAGGACATTTTGATAACATAAAAATATTCACGTTTATTTTTTTGGTTTGTAATTCGATTCTTGATGCAATCCACTCCATTAATTATGCAATTTTACTGGTTGGGATTTGTGTTTAACATATTAAATAACCCAATTTTACAGAATAATCCCCTTTGCATTCATCTTATGTTTAAAAATGTTAAGTCTTCCTCTATGCCAATACGGCACTGGGGTACAATAGATTTTGATGAACACTTTGGAACGTTTTATTGCGCAGCCACTTCGTGCCACTGAATTAATTCACTCCGACGCCGAGATAGGACACAC
>JANSTS010007906.1:0-10147 GCA_026546915.1 Sylvicola fuscatus | reverse complement strand
GTTTTTTTGAAAAAAAATGTTCGATCTTTGTGGGACGTATATAACTAAAAAACGAACGTTCGAAAGGCTTTGCTGCCATATACGAATTCTTTTGTCAACATTTTCAATGACCATTTTGCATAAATACAGCGCTTAATTTCCTCCTTTTGGGCTTTGGTGGTATTGGGTTTGTTGGCACAAATCTTAGACTTCAGAAAAACACATTGAAAGCCAATTCTGGTCACCAAAACGGGAAATTAGACGACCAGGAAATGACTCATGCAGCAATTCAATTGTTGTTTTGGCTGTATGACTTGTGGCACCGTGTTGTTGAAACCACATGTCGTGCACACCCATATCTTGTAAAAAAAATTCGTTGTCATGTCGCGATAGCGAGCACTATTAATTGTTTTTGCCTGACCAGTCGCATTTTTAAAGAAGAACGATCCGATAATTCCATCATCCCAAAATCCATACACATAACAGTTACACGTTGTGGATGCATTTGTTTCTCAACAATCACCTCGTGGGTTTTCTAAAACCCAAATGCGACTCTTTCGACGATTTACAAAACCATGAAGATAAAAATGAACCTCAACGCTAAAGATACTTTTACCTCGAAAATCACCATCATCTTGGTGTTGTTCCCCAATACTTACTACCTTCTCCTTTCGCTGTGCGTGAATAGTAAGCTTCAGTTCTTGAGTCAGTTGAACTTTGTTTGCACGAAGATGCAACTCTTTCGGGAGCATACGCTGAAGAGAGCTTCTCGAAATATTCAATTCTTGTCCAAGCTGCCGAATTGATATTCCTGGACAATCAGCAACAATCGCATTGCGAAGAATTAAAAAGTTCGTGAAGACTACCGAGTTTTAAATTAAATTAATAACCATTTAATTACGCGACAGGGAGAGCCGACGCAAGATTTCTTCGATGTCCCATACTTTATAAGTTATAACATTTGAAAGGCTGAAATGAGACATATACCAAAAGACAAACTTTAAAAACATCGATTGCGCCGTTTTCGAGAAAAATGAAGTTTTCATCAAATTTGTTTGGGCGATTTGCCATTTTTGAATCGCCCAACGGGCGGTGTTAGTCAAACTGATTCTTTTTTTGATAAAATAAATATCGTATGTTTTCAAAATGCTTCTTTAATATTTAATTTTGTTTATGCTATTTTTCCGGATATTTCAACAATACATATAAGAAAACAAGTTTAAAATACTATTTAAACTTCATAATAATATCGTATTATATCGCTTTATTCGCTGAATGGAATTGATTCTCCGAGAGGATTTCCGACCCATGGATAAACAGCAGGGCATTTAGCTGTGCAGCTTGTCATCCATCGCTCCTCGCCACTTTCTGGTTTATTGAGAAGACACAAATTTGGTGTACAATTTTTTTCATGCAATGGCTGGCATTTGTCAAAAGGTTTTCCTGCACGAGGATTACGGGTATACTCGAGCATACGAGACTCACTTACGATATAAACATCGCTAAGTGTGCCTAAATAATCCAGGAATCTACATTGAATTGCAAATTTTAATATTATTCAGATAGATATTATAGTTGATTTACTTTATGTATGCAGCATAGTTGTGTTCTGCCTTGAAAAACCATGCAGCGTGCATGTAAATGCCGAAAGGTGCACGATTGGTGTTGTATGAGTGCTCAAAATTTTGCTTCATCCACTCAAATATTTCATCAACATCGTCATTTGGTCTGCAAATTTGGGAAGAAAAAAACTGTTTGCCTTAGGCAACCTATTTTAATGTTTTATGGCTAATACTTACGCATATCCACATCCATCGACCATCGCGCAAATGTATCCTTGCATGTCGACCCATGCCAGAATAGGATTGACCCAAGTTCCAGGTAAAGAAGCAGTTGGGCAATGCCCCATCATGCAATCTTGTGTCGACATGTAATCAAGAGAATATGGCCATAGTCCAGGGGCGTTATTCTTAGTTGGCCAGGAGCTATCCCAAAGTATACCGGCCTTAGACATCATTTCATAACTCTTATTGCCTGATATCTCAAATAATGGCACACGCATTCCAATCAAATCGTTGTAATCGATATTTGCAAAATGAGCCATCATTTCACGTTGACCACCAAATTCCTGAATAAGCAAATCAAGCGAAGCATTTCTCCAGTATTGGATGGATGGGTTGTGAGAAATGGAATGTAAAGCAATTTCATGGCCACTAATCCACAAATCATGAACTTTACTGTAATCAGTATATTCATGTGAAACGAAAAATGTTGCAGCGATTGGGCACATATCGGGATTTACTCGTCCTTCCATTGCGGCTGATATCAACTCATAATTGTAGGCAGTTACGGCATCGTCAAAAGTCAGCATTACAAGTTGTGGAGTCTGGCCAATGGAAATGTTGTCGTCCAAAGATGTGCTTGCGCAACGACAATTCGGCGGTTTGCATGTAAGTGGGTTGCAACTTTGTGCCAATAATAATCCATCTGTTGAATCAGCCGCCTTCACAGATAGTATCGCGAAGAACAGCAAAAGAATCAGAGTATAGAGCTTCACCATGTTGAGAAATATGTGTAATAATGAACAGACGACTCGATTACCATTGACTTAAACGTTCGCAACGTTTTATAGTCATTCAAAAACTTATGTTATCAGTCACATCCTATAATACACAATAAGTGCATTGGCGGTATCATATTTCTTAATTATTTTTCTATGTTTACAAATTTCCGCATTTCTTTCTTTGTTCTCGTACAAGCCCGACTCTATTTAGAATGTGAAAAGTGTACAACTGAGTGAGTAACATTTTACACTTACGAGTACATTTTACTTCACTTTAATATCGTGTAAAAAAAATGCGCGAAGAAAAAATAATTCCAAATTGGTAATAATAGAATCCAAATTTATAATTAGCATAATCGAAAAATACTTTCTTTTAAACATTTCCGATCAAAACAAATATATTCGGTTTTCAATGTTTCAATTTTTCAAAGTATTTTTAGATTTATTAACAATATTAATATCTCAAAAATCTTTGAATTTATTTATATTAGATTATAAACATTATTTGAAAATGTTGAACTTTAAAAAGAATTTTTTTTCCAAATACATAAGGCACCAAATTTGATTGTTGTAACTATTTTGTTTACCTTTCGTCAATTATTGTTTCTGGACGTTAATGGCAAAAAGTCATTTTGAGTGTTTTACAAAATTTAAAAAAATTTGCATAGAACCATTTATTTTTTTTTATATTATGTTTTAATTGAATTATTTCGACTTTAAACTCTCACTAATTAAATGATCAACTAATATCTTGTGTACAATAGCCACGCCGCGCCGCTTAAATTAAAACAAAACACGCGGCAGGGAGAGACGACGCAATAGTTATATATGTTACGTACAATACCTAGATGTGTAAATGCAAATGAATTTAACCAAAAAGTAATATTTTTACATGTAGCAGAAAAAAACTCTATTTTCAAATCAAAATCGTTTTTTGACCTTGAAGAAATTATTTGAACCTTGACATGTTTAGCAAAGTTGTTGGTCTTATTAAGACCTACAATAATGTAGAAGAAATATTTACTAAAAAGTTACCGGTTCAATGACCTTGACACATTTTATAAAATTGTTTGCCTAGCTGAGTTCTATATTTAATTATGTAAAACATTAATTAATCATAAAGTTTAAGGATTTTGAGTCTTAGGCATGTAAAAGGCATGTAAACTGCACATAGTTTTACCCTTTTTTTTTGACCAAATACGCATAATTGATATATAATTAACTCATTTAAAAATAAAAAAAAATTGTGGATTTGTTTGTAAGAAAAAGCCAAAAACGTCAATATTTTTGGGCGTTGTTCTAAAGATTGACCTTGAGAGTGACCTTGAAAAAAATGTATTATTTGTCTTAAGGAAATACCAATCTACCACACAATAAAATTTGGTTTTAATTAATCCACCCGTTGGCGAGTTATAGTGGAAAGAAAGACGATAAATGGCAGTTGTTAAAAAAAGTTGTTTTTTTTTTGACTTTAACTATAACAAAAAAATATTAAAAATACCGTTTGTCTTTTATTAATATAAATTGAGGTCCGAGAAATAATAATGAACATTTTTGTTCAAAATCCTGTGGTGTATACACACTCAAAATGGGATGGTAACTCATATTTGGCATTTTAGTGGCGACATGTTATAACTTCGAAACGTTCGAAGTTCGACAATCTATCGAAAGTTGGTATGTTATCACACTTTCGCTGAGCCATATTATCGCTTCTCTATTACTTATCATAGAGTTGAGTGCAGCAGCGAAAAATAAAAATGTAAGTAGAAACAGTTATTTTAATATTTATACTATTCAATTTGGTTTTAATAAATATGTTAAATATTTATAAATTAATTACTTTTAAATTTAAAGAATATTTATACTTTGATGTAAAATTTTTAAAAATTGTCGTATTAATAATAATCTCAAATTTAAGGGACTGCAAAACTAAATAAATTACAACCGCCAACCAATTTAAATTATTATTTCAAGCGAATTAATCTGCAAGAGCTGTGAGAAGAGTGCTCGGCAGTTATAAATGGAGCTGGCCCACCGATTCGGGACAAGGGCGAGTAAAAAAGTTAAACATCAAGATAATAAACATTAACAAATACTAAAAACAAATATTTTGCAGGTTTGGGCCGATCTCAAAAACTAAATTTAAAGAAAATACAGGAGATTTGTTGCGGAACAGACGAAGACTTGTGTGAGCCCAATCGGGTTTACACAATTAGAAGCGCGCATAATTGCACTCACGGGATGGAGGTAGCCGTCGCGGGCATACCAACCGGACTAGCGTCTATAGTTCCGAATATCAGATCTATTACCCGCCTTAAACACAGGCAAAACCGAGCAAACTTTTCATTCACCAGGAAAAAAGCCATGACATAGGAAAGAATTAAACAGCTTCGTCAACGGACCTGACAAGGAAGTAGCAGAATCTTTCAAAAAGAACGGGGTATCTTATCATGACCAGCTAGTATCCAAAGATAAGGGCTTCGAACACTGCATTTTCATTAATTACAATACGTTACAGAGCTAAGTAAGCAAAAGAAACAGAATTTGATATACTTGTATGTGGTATATAAACGGATTCGAAATGGCTTGCAAAAAGATTGGAGTTATCAGTTTTGCAAGATGCAATCTTATTACCAAGTTCCATTCTTGCTGGAAACCCAGTAGAATGTCTCTTACGGTTATAATAAAGCCAAAACTTTTTGGGATTATGAACCAAGCTAGATTCAAATTCCAGCAAATAATTTCTCTCTATTCCAGAGTTCCACCAGGGATCCTTTCGGTTAGTCACCCTTGATTTTAGTGGGCAGCTTTTGTGATAGGCTGAAATTAGAGTATTCTAGCGCCTCAACTGTGTCCGCTTGTTTTTGTAGACCATAACATGTCTGCATTCACCGCCTCAGTGTACTCCGGCCAATAAGTGTGTCTGGGTACTCTGATGCGTATTATCTGCATGGATTGTCGATACATGATGTCTAGTCTTATGTGCATGTGATCGGATAACGATACATGCCAGTTCTTAATTTTGCTCCTAATTTGCCCATTAGTAATCGAAAGTGTTAACAATATCTAAATTGTTAGTAATAAAGTTTTCGAGGAGGCACTCACCCCTGTGGTTGATCTCAGTACTTCCCTATATTGTGTGGTGGGTGTTAGCATCGCATGCAAGGGCTAGTTGGAGTCCTTCCGCTTTGCAGAAGTCAGTCAGTTGTGATGGTCTGCTTTATTTGATCTAGTTGGGGGATGGTAAGAAGATCATCGGGGAAGGTCTCTAGCAGCAATGCCATTCTGGTCAAACGATACGATGCTATACGATGGTACGCCTACTTTTTCTGCCGGACCATTCCCTGACTTTTCTCCTGTTTTGCAGGAGTTTTATCTGGGGTGCAGGGGTTGGAGCTTTTTGAGGCCAATTCCCTTGCTGCCTCATTCTCCATGCGCTCAGTCATCAGACGCCTAACTCGCATCTTTGCTCATGTTGTATTTTTCAGCGATTAAGAGATTACCAGTGCCTTTTATTAGCTCCTGGCATTCTTCATCGCTTACTACGGGTGGGGAAGGCCTATAAACATTCGAGTCGGTTCTGATCATCCAACAGCATTAAATGCTAAGTATCGTCTGCGTAATATTTGGTTAGGGAGAAATGATCCCATTATTTCCAATCATGCCAATATTCCGGGTGATCAGGCCGATAGTGTACTAATCGAAGCCATAAATGAATGTTCCAAAAATGAACCAGACGAAAATTTTAGTTTAGAACATTTATCCGGATATCTTATATATCGACTACTTAAAGAAATTCCCGATATGAAAGAAAAATACTGTGATACAAAAACAACATTTAAATGGACCAATTAATTGACGGAGGGAGGTTTACAAAAAACAAATTTAATATTTCTGAAAGAAGTGACGCAACTAGAAAAAAAATTTATTCAATATAATTTTAATGAATTACGTGAAAAGCGTAATTATATAGAATTAGAATTGGAAAATAAAAAACATTTTTTATGCTGCGTACTAGGCATAAATAACATCAAAATATTATATGCTTTACATGTACAACCGAAGCGAAACGCAACTCCTCTCGAGCAAATTTGACTGATAATAAATGCGAAATAGAATTAAAATGAAACGAAAATAATTAATTCTATATATAATTTTCAGCATTTAACTACCTAAACTAATTTATTCATAGTCTTTTTTATTTTGTAAAAGGATTTTCAAATATTTTCAAAAATCGCGCTTATAATAATTGCTTATTTTTCCGGTAACCAATACATTGATTGCAGCTTGTCAAAACGCACCGTGCGCACAAAATCGTACTCCTGGAGTGGATGGGGTATGAATTATTTGACATTTCGAACGAAACGCGGTTATTACTAAATTAAAAACTAACTTATAATATAAAACCTATTTTCTTTTTCAACTATTATAAAATAAAAAATGGAAACAAACTTAACCAAAGCTAACAATCAACTTTAGATTAAAATGTAAAAGGTAATCAAATAATATCAAAAATGACTATAAATTTCCGTTTGATATCCGTCACAAATACACTAATACTAATATTATGATTTTTTTGGCACGTTCGCTGTTGCAAGTTGAACAAATAAAAAGAATTGTGCGTTACGTTACGCAGATCACTTTTAAATTATTATAAAACGTTTGACTCGACTTTAACAGATTTTATTTTAAGTATTATTTCGAAGAACAATTTAATGTTTTAGGTCTTACCGCTTTGGCAGTTCGCACTCAAGAGGGAGAATGATCGAATCAGTTGGCGGAAGGGCCGTTATAATGTATTTAAATGATGATAATTTATAATAATTGACAGTGGCTGTCAATCGGGCTGCGGTGGGAATTTTAGACAAACAGGGAAATAAAAAGATATAGGGAATAATTATTTAAATTTAGAACATCTTTAGTTCGAACAGAAAATCCCGACGGCTTTGAAGTATCATCTTCAATTACTCGCTGGGTAAAAAAAAATTTTTTAAGAAAAATCAAATTTTTGTTGATATAAAGAGGTAACTAAAACTTTCCTTAAAATTGAAATGATTGAGGTGAGATAGAAATTTTGAATAACAGTTTTATTTTTTCCGATATTATTACAGAACGCCCACCAGCCATGGATGGAATGGAGCGTTTTGCATGCCCCACACCGGATAGACAAGGCCGGTATAGATGTATAGATGACCATGTTCTTTGTGATGGTTTCGTAGACTGCCCAGACGGTGATGACGAAGACAGACAGGCATGCAAAACAGTAAGTTTATAAATTAGAAATTATGTGACATAAGTATGTATGCAAATATTTTACTTTTTAAAGATAGCAAGCGCAAAACAATTTATGATTTTTAGTTATATACGTACTAACCAGATCGGACTTTTTTAAACGATATGGGGTAGATACCATAATAAGTATGTACTCTTGTTATCCGACTTTTTTTGACAAAAAAATCTGATGATGAGGAAACATGTTTTGATACTCCCTGAACCCAAAAAAGTGGTTGAAAAAAAATGTCTGTGCGAAAAATGTATGTCAGTACGTTATGGCCATAGCTCCTAAACGGCTTTAGCGAACTTAACCAAATTTTAGAATGTTGTGTAGGAGTACATTTACTACAAAATGGTATATTTAATTTTTTTTTTTTAAATTTTCAAACCAACTTTATTGTCATATCAGTCATTTCTCGCATTTTTTGCGTTATAACTCGAAAACAGATAAGTTGATTAGAACCTAAATTTAATATGTGATATATTGGTATTTCCTTAAGACAAATAATAAATTTTTTCCAAGGTCAAACTTTGGAACAGCTCCAAAAATATTTTTTTTTCTCAGGAAATCAAAATAGGTTTTTTTGTTTTGTTAATATGTTATTAAGCCATCAATTACGCGTGTTTGGCCAAATAATTGAGTCTAAACAATGTGCCATTTTTGTGTAATAACCTAAAAAATATATTTTTTGAATATTTTTGACAAGCTTAAAACTCGGAATTCGTCCGACGTTGCCTGATCCTTAAGTACTAGGTACCCAGTGCGGTTCAGACAGTTCTGGAATGATGGTGGACTGTTCTCGTATGTGCCGAATCAGATTGCAGTTATGATGTCCAGCTTTATTTGATCAAGCTGTTGAGAAGATCGTTGGGGAAGGTCTCCAAAAGCACAGCCATTTTGGTCAAATTGACCGTTTGGCTATATGTATGATGGAGCGCAGTCGAAAGTGCAGTCGTCAGACCTAGGCTAGACCTACGCTTGGTGTGTTAGGGTTGGTGCTTTGAGAGGCCAGTTCTCTTGCCGCCTTATATTCTACACCGTCAGCTATCAGGCGTCTTAGTCGCTTCATTGCGGCTCCACTAATTTTTCGTTTTTTTGTCGCTATGGAAAGGTTACCTGGCATTCTACATCGTTTTCTTGCTTTTTTGGGGAAACCCTACCAGCCTTCGAAATGGCACGCGTTTAAGGCCCCGGAAATCTGATTTTAAATTGGATTAATACATATATGTTGAAATCATAACACCACATTCCACAATCTTTACTTAACTAATCTTTATTAAATAAAGACATACAACATATTATAATATATTTAATTACATTGATAACATAAAATTAAAATATGTTTATTGCGTGTACTGGAGTGTTGTTGGTAACTGTCCAGTGTCCATTGCGCTTATCTTCCTCACTCGTCTCCAATGAGCAGTAGGCCCCAGTCGTTTTATTTAAAATGAGTTTCTCAACCATTTCATCTGTTAGCACCATGTTTCCTAGGTGTATTATCTACAAAAATACAATAATTAATTTTAATACTATAATAGTTTTTAAACAAATTATAAAAACAGACCGGCCAATGATAAAAAGTGTGGGCCTCAGTGTGGGCGTTGCGCAATTCGCGGCGAAGCAACGCGTCGCAGCGCCTCTTTCTTTACACGTTTGCTTCCGTGATATATAAAAGAAGACTACCAGTGCAATTTCATATCTTATTATTGCTTAGATAAATATTATATAGTATTAATTTATTAAATACATATATTAAGTTTGCACTGTCAAAGAAACTATTGCTTTGGGCGACCGGCCGCGCATCGAATATGGTGAATATGGTTGCAGCTTACAGCGCACTTGCTTAAAAACGCACCGAAAACATTTATTTTTCATACAATTTCACTTACAAATTAATAATAAAACTTGCCTTTTAATGATTTCTTCATTTTATGCACTATATCGCAGATTCGTTTATATTTTTAAAAACACTGTTTTTAAAAATATAATTAGAAAAAAATATAGGGTGTGTTTTTTAAGAGCTTGAGAACTTCAAATGTAAAAAAAATATCGGAAAATTGACGGAATTTTTATTTTAAATTTATTTTTGGAAAGTACATTTAATGCCATTTATGATCTGAAAATCTTCATCAATGGCTCGCTCAATATTGTTTTCTAATTCTACCAGAGTTTGTGGATTCTCAGCACAAACCATGGATTTAACAAACCCCCAATTAAAACAATTATGAGGCGTTAAATAACATGATCTGGGAGGTCGATTGACAGAAACATTTATTGAAATAAGGTTATCACCAAATTGTCCCTTCAATAAATCGATGGTTGCGTCGGAT
>JANSTS010007905.1:0-10154 GCA_026546915.1 Sylvicola fuscatus | reverse complement strand
GCATTTAGACGTATATAACTCTTACGCCGGCTCTCCCTGCCGCGTGGTTTTTTAACGGGTATACCTAAAATTGTTGTATATGTTGAAAAAAATTCAACTTTGATATACGCACATTATATTATTATGTACATATTTTATGATAGTTTGCCTAAGTACTCAACACTTTTGTCGCATATTTTGGAGTTTATAAAGTATTAATTATTTTATCAATTTAAAAAAAGCTATCCAAAACACGTAGCAGAGAGAGCCGGCCCATTAGTTATAGCAAGGGAATATAATCAAAAAGTAATCTTTTTTACATATAGCAAACTCTATTCTTAACTCATAATAGTTTTTGACCTTGAAGGAATTGTTTTTTGACCTTGGCACATTTTGCAAAGTTGTTAGTCTCAATGAGAACTTTATTAATTTAGAAGAAAAAATCATCGGAAAGTAAACCGTTTTACAGATTGCCGAGCAAAACCTATTTATGTAAACAAAAAAAATCTCTTACAAAAATCGTTTTTTGACCTTGAAGGAACATACATTTTTGGTCGCACAGACATTTTTTCTCGACCACATTTTTCTGGGGTGTCAAAACGTACACTACAACTATTAACTCAAAATTATTCTACATTTTATACAAGAACACTTGTATCAGGGGGTGCCTCAATTTTTTTGGCATTCCTTTAATTTTTTGTTAGATAAATTATGTATGTACGGGGGCAGTCCGATAAGTACCTGTCCTCACCTCACAATTGAGAGTTGAATTGGGCTACGAACTGCTGCCGTATTCTTCAGATTTGGTATACTACATCATTAAAAGAAGAGTTCCCTATTAACAATAATGAAACAGGTTTTAACCAACTGATCTAAAAATGTGATCGAGAGAATTAAAAATGGTTTAACAGTTCTAAAATGTTGAAAAATGTTCTATGTTTTACCCTGGTCAAAAAAATTTTAAAACAATTTATCAAAAAAACATTAAGTTTATAAATTTTTTTTTGCGTGAACACAGATTATCAGGATCAAAAAAAATTTCCTGTACCATCTCGGCTAGTCAATATGTAACTTCTTCCCGAAAATTACGTAAATAATATGTAATGAAAATGGTCGCAAGAATAATTTTACCCCTATGTACAGTGACCAAAAAACTATATTTTATGATTAATACAAATATAATTTTAAATAATACCCCAAAAATAAAAAATAAAACATGGTTATATTTATTTTTAGACATTGGAATTTGATCGCGAAGGATTGACCAAGCTTAAAAAGGCTGTTAAGGCAATACACAATTCCGGAAACAGTAAGCATAAATTATCGTTGCAATTGAAACATTCTAATTCTGAATATGTTCTAGCTCACGTTGATAATGAAATGTGCTTAGTGCGTGCTTTAGAACGACTGGGAAGCGTGGCTCTATCAAAGGAAGAGCCCGACATCGGTGCTGCGTTTCTAAAGTTCTCTGTTGTCACAAAGGAGCTAAGTGCCCTAATGAAAACACTGGTACGTAAAAGCCTTCAACCGCTTGTGCATTTTGTGCTGACAATTTATTTTTTCTTTTATCAGATGCAAAATATAAGTAACATTGTAATGTTTCCTGTTGATTCTCTGTTGAAATCTGAGCTGCGCGGTGTAAAAGGTGAAATGAAGCGACCTTTCGACAAAGCAGCTAAAGATTACGAGTCCAAGTATTTAAAGATTGAAAAGGAGAAGAAAGCACAAGCGAAAGATGTTGGTATGATACGAACTGAGGTGAATCCGGCAGAAATAGCAGATGAGATGGAAAAGGAGCGTCGAGTCTTTCAGCTACAAATGTGCGAGTACCTGGTCAAGTTCAACGAGATCAAAACAAAAAAGGGCATTGAGCTACTTCAGCACTTGGTCGAGTATTATCATGCACAGAATAAGTATGAGCAATTGTGAAATAAGTACAATGCAAAGTATAATTATATTCTCTTGAAAACAGCTACTTTAAGGATGGACTCAAAACTATTGAACACTTTGGAACGTATATTGACGATCTAAGTTTAAAATTGCAGAATATCAAACAAAAGCAGGACGAAGAGAGACGTAAACTTCTTGAACTAAGAACACTTCTGCGAAGTACACCTGACTTTGAGCGTGTTGAGGTTAGACTCAATTGTGTTTTTACAAAAAAAAAATAATCATACGATTATAAATACATACATAAATCATTTCTTTGAATACAATATCTTCACTGCCACTTACGTTGAAGATACTCCTAGAAATACGAGTACATGGATCCTTTATTGTCATGTATTAATGTCAAATGAGTGGATTATTTGGATAGTTGATGGGTGTTTTGATTGTTTAAAAAAAACATTCTCGCTGCTGTTTTTTGTGGCTGATTATACTATAATCACTCAGAGCGTCTACTTTTCCATTTTCTTTGGAACAACTATATAACGTTTATCTACTAAAAATAAAGTCCTTTCATTGAGTCATTGTGTCATTTTTGTTTATCTATTTATTACAAAAAATGTGTAGATGATAATTTTTTTACTTTATTTTAAAGGAACTTCAATTTTACACAGTGAAATGCTCAAATCTTTTTATGTTCCGGGCAAAGATTTTTACAGTTAAGTTAATAAATGTTGCATATGTCAATCAGCTTACCCGGTTACTCCAAATGCAACTAGATCATTAAATTCTTTACTAACTCAAGATCTGTTGTATTTATGTATGTTCGCCAAATTGTTATATTTTTGTACCTAACTGTAGTTCTTGTTTTGATTTTAAATACGAATAATATATTTCTAAACATTACTTCAGAATATTACCACCGACAAAGGGGCCGGATACTCACTTCATCAACTTCAAGGGGACAAGAATCATGGTATCACTCGTTCAGGTCATTTACTAAAGAAAAGCGAAGGAAAAGTTCGTAGAGTTTGGCAAAAACGACGTTGTAGGGTCACGGCAGACGGTTTTCTGGATATATGTCACGCTGACGAATCGAAGCCTCCAACAAGAGTAAACTTGTTAACATGCCAAATAAAGCCAGTTACGGACGACAAAAGGGGGTTCGATCTGATAAGCTGTTAGTTGTTTTATTCGAGTGACGAATGAATTGAATGTTAATGTGTACAATGTTTGACAGATAACCGACCGTATCATTTTCAAGCTGAAGATGAAGTGGATCAAAAAGCATGGATGGCGGTACTTATTAATTGTAAGGAAAAGGCGTTGACAAAAGCATTCCAACATGCGAATCCACAAATGAGTCCCAGCCTAATTGAACTGCAGAAGACTGTTATAAGGTACAAACTTTGGTGCTTTCTTATCTTAAACATTTTGTTCAATTTTTTTTTTACTTAGATATGTCCAAAATCTACCAGGAAACGACCAATGCTGTGACTGTGGCTCCAAAAATGGTTAGTAGATGAAGCAAGAATAATTCCATTAACCCATTGACTATCTTTGCAGACGTAACTTGGATTAGTTTAAACTTCGGTGTCTTAGTGTGCATCCAGTGTTCTGGTGTTCATCGAGATTTGGGTGTGCATCATTCAAGGATACAAAGTCTAACACTGGACAATTTGACCACAGCACATTTGTTGATTGCTAGAGCCATGGGCAATAACCAGTTGAACGAGGTTATGGAGGCCACCTTAGGCAAATTGAAACTTTCTCCAGATAGTTCAATGTAAGCTTTTCAAGTTAATGTTGTTTGCAAATGTATTTGATTAATTCTTCGCCATTTTAAGGGAGGAACGATATGATTTTATTCGAGCAAAATATGTGGCCAAACGATATGTGATGCGCACCTGCTCCGACGACCAGGATTTGCGTGCCGATCTAGAACAAGCAATCGTCAATGCCGATCTAAGCCAGTTGCTGCAGGTATGGGCTGAAGGTGCTGATCTAACGAGCAGTCTGCCCTCGTCTGAAATGGGAGAAACTGCCTTGCACTTGGCCGTATTGCGAGAAATGGGTTCTAGCTTACACATTGTCGATTTTCTGATTCAAAATATGCCAACACAAGGCTTGAACAAATCGACAATCTCACCGGGGTCCATTGACGCGTCTGGAAAAAACACAGCCCTTCACTTTTGTGCCTTGCACGATCGACAAGAATGCATGAAACTACTGCTGCGTTGTGGTGTCGATGTTGAATTAAAAAATTCTCAGGGCAAAACGCCATTAGATATCGCCAAAGAAATGGGTCATGACGCTTGCGCTGAGTTGATTGAGTGTTCCTTGAGACGTGAGAAAAGTGCGTTTGACCATATCAATACGGATTGGAACTTACCTCATGATGACGGATCGACAGACTTCTCCGATGATGATACAGTTATTGACGAGCGGGTAATACAATTATAAGATTCCACCCTTTTTCCATATATTCGCGATAGAGATGATTTAAACTTAAATAAAACCTGTTTTTGGTAATGTGTAATAGAGATCGCGATCTCGTCCGCCCAGCTTCGCTGGTGGCGATTCACCCGTCGCGTTGCGTTCACGTTCCTCCACGTGTGACTCTATCCAAAGTGGTTCTAGTCCAAGCTCAAGCTGTAATGCCTCATCAAATCGACAGGTACCATTCCCATCATCAGGGAGTTACGCTGGAACCAGTCCTAAACAGCAAGCGGCTTTTGGCTCCCTTCTAGGCGGTTCGAGCCCGAGTTCTAGCATAGGCAGTTCTAAACAGCACATCCAAACACCAAACATAAGTCAAGGTAGAAAGTCAATGTCGGCTGGTATGGCTTTTCTTTGCATTTGAAGTTACTGTCGTTACAAAATTGCATATTCTTTCCTTTCAGTGAATGTTGGTTCATTGAAGAAACGCAATGCGCCGGCACCTCCATCCACTTCAAGCGCATCGTCAATATACGGTACATTACCACATGCTCCAAGGCACTCGCAGAATTTGGAAAACGTTGATAGGATCTGCAGCAGCAACAAAGCACCTGAGATGTACAGTACGTTGCCGCACGTAAGAACGGCGAACACGCTAGAGGGGAAAAACGCGTTCCATTACGATAACAAAGTATATGAGCGATTCGAACCAATAATGGCGGCAACACAGCAACAACGTTATGAAAAGAACTTTGAGCCAACAGAGTATGCTGGACAAACTCATGTGATGACAACATTTGGCCACAAACGATCACCTAGTACTGAGTCATTTGGGAGGAACATTCACCTGGGTATTTTTGCTAATTCTGTAACAATATTCGAGACTGTAAACTGATCGTGTTTGTACACAATTCCAGCTGGTGCCAAACTGGTACTTCCTCCAGCTGGTGAAATTCCCCAGTTGAAGCCGGTTGAAAAACGAGTGCCAAGACCACAGTTGCCACCACCTGGTCCACCAAATTCATCTAACAATGGCTCTGTAAGGTCGCTGTCGAATGGACAATCAAATGAAAGTATAAGTTCATTAGAGGAGAGTCCTATTGCGCCTCCGAGAAAGGTACGTCCGTGTAACGACACCCCAAAAAGAAAATAAGTTATTTACTACGTTTATTTAAATGGATATTTCTTAAAACCTACAAGTTTTAAACTATATTCATGTATTTACAACGTAGTTGTTTTGTGTTGATATTTGAAAGTTAAGTTCTCTTAAATTCAATTAAAATTGTAGCACAAGAATACGAGAGTCAAGATGATGGTGAAATCCACCAAAGAAACGGTATTTAAAACGAAAAGTAGCTTGCAGCTTATTTCGAAAGTAACCAAAAAGAGTGTTTGTTAACATTTATGCCAAATATAACCGCTCAGTGTCGCTTTTTAATCGAATTTATATTACTTGTTGGAGTGTGTGTGTGTGTGTGTGTGTGTATAGCTGTGGTTTATTAAATAATATTCATTAATAATTATTAATCCCTAAATAGCTTCCTAACCAATCACCACCGTCACATTATGGAGAATATGGCGATAATATTCGCTATGAGGCAGACTCGTCTGGTGAATTGGGCCGCTCCGATAACGCAGAATCAGCTGAGACTAATCTCAATATGGACCAATCGCCTGGAAAGGGCATTAAAGGCTCAAAGAACACAAAAAATTGCAGCACTTTGGTAAGGTTGAGGAACATCTTCAATTTCTCTTAAATTATTCACTGTGTCGGTTGTAGGGAGGGCTCAAACGGTGCCGTGCGCTTTACGACTGCAATGCGGATAACGACGATGAACTGGACTTTAAGGAAGGCGAGACAATCGTGGTACTAAATGAACGCACTGACGATGAAAACTGGATGGAAGGACAAATCGAGGGCGATAGCACACGCTGCGGTATGTTCCCGGTCAGCTTCGTCCACATGCTTCCCGATTAGGTTGGGTCCACATCTTTTACATCTTTAAATCCCAGTGACAATTAGTCAACGCGTCTTCGTGATGTTCGCCACTCATATCGTAGTCACTGGTGCCGTTTTTCGGCTTGGCATTGTGCTCAAATTTCAAAATGCTTTATTTTTATAGTTTACACTAACTCAAACTATTGATAGGTAAATCTAAGCGCGTATTCATATGCACATACATTTCTGGAACGTCTCAAATTGAGGACACGCTAGCAAAACGCATTGTCGGGTGCATTGCTCGAGCATAGGGTCTAATAAATAATTGCACGATGCCATCGTTAACATAATATATACCTAATTTACTGTAAGGAAATAAGAGAAGCCATGTCCCAGTAATGGAAAGATGTTTTTAATGAAAGCTACCGCGTATCCAATGATGTGGCTGGTGAGTTGTTGTCTTCTGTATATATATGTATGTAGAAATTCACAAACCATAATGTGTGTTCTAACAGCAATCGCTACGGGTAATTGTTATGGCGTTATGATTATTTGTTAAATAACCGCAAGCGCACAGTTTCTATTAGTATTACAGAACCTCTATATATATTCAAAAGAGTATTTCCACTTAGTGGTCGGTTGAAACTTTTATCAAGTAGCTGACGAATGAATAAGGAAAATGCTGTAAGTGTACGTACTCCGGTAAAAGAAAAGTATTTTAGCACATTTTCAGAGGTAATTTTATGCGCACGTTGAATCGGTTTATGTCATTGTAGATGTGCCATTTTTGGCGTTTTCCGTTAGATTTTAACTACCGTTGCTTCTTGCTGTAATATTCCTATATATTGTATGTACATATTAATAATAAATAATTATCAATTCAGTAAATGATATAAATACTCATGTATGTAAAGGTCAATTGTAAATGAAAACGCTTTCATGCTTTCTTAGTTTCCCCGCAAGCTCTACGTCTGTTACATAATAGAAATATATTTATCGTGAAATTGGTGATTAACTGAATTTTGTGATGAAGTGTTAATGAAACTGCTGTGTTACTGTTTTTTATTAAGTTATTTTACGATTGCCGATTTACAATTTTCTAAACGCAAACGAAGAATCAACCCAAACACTTCTAATTATAATACAATCGTTTTGACCACTCTAATTTAAGTATTTTTATTATTGTCTTATGCACCAAAGAGTTAATCTTGTGGAACTTTTGTATATGATTATTAAATGTCTACCAAATGTCATCTTTACAAGCAATTTCAAGTATGATTTTTTCCTGTATTAAGAAACGTAAAAACATGGATGCATTACGAATTTTGTTTTACTAAAAAATATTTATTAACTTATAATCGCAAATAAAAATGATTAATGTTTAATTTTATTCCCTAGAAAAGAACCCATATTTATAATTCTCATATATTTATATTATTGTGTAAATAAAACTGTGTTACCAAAAATATATAAGTAATTTAATATGTTTTTATACATCCTTGTTTCAGGATAATAAAATTAGGTCACACAATAAACAAAACCATTTTCACACACCATTTTCTTCAAATTTATGATAAGATTTTCAGATACCATTTGCAATTTGTTTACATTAAAATCTCTAAAGATTCAATTGAGCCTCTCAATGTATTTTCTTTTCTAAATTTTTATGCATTTTTAATTTACCCAAAATTAACGTAGTTTTTTGGACGAACCCTGTCAAAAGAATCTCTTATTTTAAAATTAACTTTATTATATCCATGTAGTCATATATATACTCGTAAATGAAAAAATTGTTAAATTGACCTTGGCTGGTCTCAGGCAATAGGGGGGGTCAGTAGGTGGCGAGTAACTGAAAGATTTTGGGGGCCTTATTGAAAATGAGATCCCGTGTCATTAAACTTTGGAATAGAGTCAAAAAGAACGGAAACTGGGCAGATTACCACAATAACCTAGATTCCTACAAATCTAAAATGTCCCAGAAAGAAAAGACGAAATCGGTGGGCTAAACATAGCCCTTCCTAAAGAACATAGGAATGGTCCCAGGTCAATCGAACTGGCCATTAACCGATATACCAAAAAACAACTAGAGACTAATAAAGCTCTTACAAACTTTCCAGAATCAACCGCATCACAAATATTTGAGGAGAAGAAGGGTACTAAAAACTTCTCTCGGTGCCCTTGGTTTCTGACCTTCCAGATAAAAATAATAATATACATATTGATATCGTAATAATAAATATGGTTTAATAATTGTGTGTGTTAGTAAATTATTTTATTTTTGATGGATTGTGTTGGACTAGTTTAGGCTGCACGTAAGTCTTAGCATCAAGTGGTATACGATGATTGTTGGATTATTTATATAAATGATAAATCACTAAATCGTTGCTGAATTTTACGAAAATGAATTTGTTCTCCAACATTACATTTATTTTTTTAAACAAAGTTTTTAAAAAAATTTTACAGAAGTAGGTATAAGAGCTCTAAAAAAAAATTGAATTTCAATTTTTTTTTCCAATTTTTTTTTTATAATCCAACTATTTCATTTCAATATCAAATTCAACCGTTAAATTGTTATTAAGAAATAAGAAAGAAAAAAATAACGAGTAATTATATGAAATTATGCTACTAATATAAAAATTCTACATAATAATAAAAGATAAAACACATAAGGCTGGGAGAGCTGGCGCAATAGTTACATATGCTTACAAATTCTAGATGTGTTTTTGGGCAAGGGAATTTAATCAAAAAATAATCTATTTTACATGTTGCAGAAAATAACTCTATTTTCAACTCATAATGGTTTTTTGATCTTGAAGGAATTGTTTTTTGACCTTGGCACACTCACTTAGTCTCAATAAGAACTTTATTAATGTAGAAGAAATAATTGTCTAGAAATAAACGGTTTTACGTATAGCAGAGCAAATATGATGCAGGAACGAAACTAGGATTTAATCTGTAAAGTATTTTCATTCGAAGAATTTGTCTACTGAATCCGTATCAGTGGTATCCTAAATAAGGATGTCGTAGAGGGGACTGATGTATTCCATCCACTTCAAGAATATTGATCGGATTTTTTTTTCCAATTTGTAGGATACGCTGGACTCGATGTTTTTAAGAAGAAAACAATATAATATCTCCTTACACCTCACAAACAAAATTAATTGATGATGATCAGATTATGCAGATATTATTCCATGTGTGAAAATTTCGCAAAAAGCGAATTAAATCTTCTAAAGGAATTGTTCGTCAAAGAAGATAATGATAATGGTGAAAAAAGCCCTTGTATGATGAAGTTCATGGATTATAGATATAATGATAAATATGAAATGTCCTTAAGAGTGAATTAGATTAAGTTGTCTGTTTTGGCTATTATTGCATTTACATTTTTTTTTCGTTTTGAATTGGTAAGGAATCGAAGTGGTTCAAAAATTTACCAAAACTCAAAAGAAATTTATTTTCTCAAGGTCACTCTCAAGGACTTGATCATAATTCAAATCAACTAAGTCCAACAACTTTGCTGAGCTTGTTAAGGTCAAACAAAAATTCCTTCAAGGCCAAAAACCTATTCTAGTAGAATTTTTTTTTATAGAAAGAGGATTTGCTCTGCTCTATATAAAACCATTTTTTTTTGACAATAATTTCTTCTAGGTTAATAAAGGCCTTATTGAGACTAACAACTTTGCTCAATGTGCCAAGGTCAAAACACAATTACTTCAAAAAACGATTTTGAGTTTAAAATAGAGTTTTTTCTGCTACGTGTTAAAAATATTAGTTTTTGATTAAATTTCCTTGCTTAAGGACACATATGTGCTGTACGTCTAAAACTATTGCGCCGGCTCTACCGGCCACGTGTTTTAAAAACCACGCGGCAGGGAGAGCCGGCGTAAGAGTTATATACGTCTAAATGCTA
>JANSTS010007902.1:0-10159 GCA_026546915.1 Sylvicola fuscatus | reverse complement strand
CGCCCCCCCCCCCCCCTCCCCATCCTGCTCCCTCCCAGCTTCTCCCCAACCTTCGCGTTCCGCGTATTTTAGCCACGTAAATGTGCATTGGAAATATTATAAAATCTGTGGGCGACATTTATGACGCTCAGAACCGACGAGATCCCTAATCACCTGTAATTTGTCCGAAGCATCCCATGAATTGGAGCATCGATGTGTGGCCTATTTGCGCACAAAATTCAATGTACAGGGCACAGGTAGGATGTGATGACGTGGCGAATTGAAACGAGCCAGATTGAAATCTTGGACGGGCGACCTCTTATGAGTTCGGTTCATTACACGCGACATTAATCGACTTTTAGGGCGTGTGCATATGTGAAAAACGCCGCCCATTCCCCCAAAGCAATGACAGGTAGTCCGAATGATCTGCAGGGAATAATTCGTCTAAATGAGATTTTTGTTCTGAGTTTTTTTTTTGCATTTAAATAAAGAAACATGTTTCACGATCTTATGGTGAGTTAAATTCCACGACAGATTGTGACCTGTATTTTCTTACGTGTCGCCCACAAAATGAAATTCGTTTTCTTGACTACCTTTAATGTGCGACTTATGAGTCGACAATAAAGTGACTAAATACGAAAAACATGTTTTGTATTTTACAAGCATGTTTTCCTGTTTATGAATCTAGGCCGTGTGGCCGCTTGGCATTTGTGTTCGCAGAAATCATAAATAATCTTCCAGAAAGTATGTCCAAGAAAATATATAGAATGAATACATAAACAGCTCAAGTGTTTGCTACACTGATAACTAATTATTCAGGCAAAGTGTGTGGGCCCCACTTGAGCTGCAGATTGATTCTCGATACATATTTTGTACATAATTACATTGTCTTATATATAAGGAGCCTAATCAAGCTGCTGCGGATTTCTTCTATGTAACAAACAAGTGGTAATAAAGACTAATCTTACCATTCGATAATAAGGCGACTGAAGACGTTCGGCGTGGGTGAGAAAAACATTAGAAGAATTCTAATCGCTGATTATTGTAGCGTTCTATGAAGACCATCGAGATAAATTTGTAAAACTAAAAACGAAAATCAACCCATCAGCAGTCATAACACAAAGTATTAAAATCTTAAAGAAGATGTTTGATCCGTTGAAAGACAGTTTATTATAAAAATTTTACCCAAGACATGTAACAATTAGAGATAAAAAGTTGATATCAAGTACCCAATAACGAGAACAACCACAAATATGAAAACAGAAGCGATCATCCAGTGGTTTATAGTGCATTTCGGCAGGATCACTTCAGCTTCATCCGCTACCGGGATGTTCACCAATGTACTATCGATGGATGGTATAATACGTCTCCCCTGGACCGTCGAGTAAGTGGGTCGTGGGCGAGCCCACCTCTGGCGAAATGCAGATCCAGCATTTACCACAGAACGGACAGCCAATGTCAGCCGGCTATGTCCAGTTTCAACGCCGGGTATCGGTATTGTCGTCTCATTGTAGACTTTGTTGAATCTTGAGTGTGACGATACTTTAGCAGCCTCCATCATTTTCTTCCTATGCTCCATCAGCTCACTTAGTTCCATTTTTAAGAGATCTTTAAACTTTACAAAAACTTTTTTTATGTTTTGAAGGAAACCACACCTCCACCTCTGACTCATAAGCAGTGACTTATAAAAGTGGTGACACGCTTTGTCGCATCGAAAGGTCTCTGTTTTGATTTGATCAATCAAAAACGATGTTTTATGGTCAGAGTTTGCCATAAACGCTACGTTTTTAGTACATATGTCTTGTATCGTTATACTAACCTGTTTTTCAACACTAGAACGTTTTCCTTTCTGTTCGAAAAAAAAAAACTGTAGATAAGATTTATTTCTGCAACAATGAAAAGACCATTGATTTAAGACGACTTTTAATTAGAAAATTACAAAAAAAATAAAGAAATAAAGCTACTTGGAGCTATTTGAACAAATTGCGAAAGTAGGTGAAGCAACCGCAGTTTTCGGTCTCCTTAGGATCATCATCAACATCGTCGTGGACTGGATGGCGTCTTAACATTGTCGGTGATTCTAAGAATCGATTACCGTTGGCAAATGGATTAACATTTGCTGCAACAACGTCCTTCCACGGATCAGCTGATAGATAGTCCCTCAATAATTTGGTGTCGGGATAATTTTCGTCGACATTTTTCGGCGAATTCGCACCATCCTCAGAACTGCCCACAACATTCGGTACATACACAACTGGTGCCGAGTAAGAATGACGAGATTTCACTGCAAATTTACAAATTCACTTGATTACATTCTTTTTTGAATAAACACCAAAATTAAAAGGCGAACTTTTGCCTGGACGATCTCTGCAGCTTATCGATGTTGATGATCTTGGAAGCGCGGCCACTTTTTTTTGCCCAGTTTTGTTGGATTCTGCGGGAAAAATTGTGTTGCGTGCCTTATCAGAGATCACTTTTTGGCTTGTCTCCAAACTCATTTTCAATAAACTTCGTTTTATTTTTATTTTTGTATGCACCAGCAAGTATAAAAACAAATATATAAGAAAATGCACAGACACTCGTCTTACTTGTATCAATCTCAAACGCACAATGAGATTTAAAATGCTCCATCGCCCGTAATTGTTATCTGAATAGCTACGTTAAGAAAATTGTAGTGTTAGTAAAACGTAGATCGACACTTCTTTGAAGATGCTTTTCAGCGATTAGTTAGCATCAATGTGATTTAGCTTGAAGATGGCCATCGGCATGTTAGCAGTGAGACTTTGCGACTATTATAAAAAGGCCTATATGTAAAGTTGAAAAAGAAAATGTTAGGGTTAATGTTAAACTAAATAAGGTTATTTATTATAATGTTGTTGTTAAGAAAATTAAATAAATAAAGAAATGATTGCCATGCTGAAATATTTATTACATATTTATATGTACTACAAGTTTAAGAGGAAAAGCAAAACATTTTAAGTTTGCGTACTAAATGCATAAAGATATAAGTTAAATAGAGTTGTCATATTCAATCCAGTCCATGTCATGCCGGGTCCAAAGTCCATAAGTTACTTGATAGATTCATTTCGTTTTCCAATCCCAAATGTCCATTTAATAGTCCGTGTCCAAAATACTTAAGCAAGGATAAGTAGTTCCATATTAACCACGAGGTGGCCAGCAACAGAATGGAAAGCCTCTGGCTCTTGGCACAGGTTCGGGCTCTAAATCGTCACTGCTCACATCCATTTTGTCAAGTTCCAATTCATCCCAATTCTCGTTCATTAACTCGGCATTGTTAGCAAACCATACAGATGGGATCATTTTTGTTGAACATGGTTCCTTCATAACATCTTTATCACTGATACTCCTAACCGGCTGATTTTGGACAAGATATCCGGCCGTCATAGCATTTCCACAGTTATGTTGCCCTGGACGAAATCCAAATGCATAAGAATCACTCATGCTATTTTCGAATGGCGCTCCCGAAGCGAAGCTATTGAAACAAGCTTGTGGAGACAAATGAACGTCCAATGCATCAAATGGCTTATCGAGCTGGGGCGCAAAAGCTTCGCCAAAGAGTTCTTCATTCTCGGCAAAGATATCTGATTGCACCAGATCAGTGTTGCCCAATTTTGAATTTCCATCCATGCACATAGAGTTTTCCGAGCCGGAACATGTGTAAAAAGTATCTGCGTCTGTTAGATTATATTAAACCATTAACTATTTGTTATCTAGAATAAAATACTTCTTAAATAGAAACCTGAGTCATCGATATTAGTGGTGTCACTCTTTGGAGGTATGACCATCTCCAAGGTGTGTTCAGCCAGTGGCGGTATGTCCACATGTATTGGAGATGGGGATGGTTCTGGTGACTTACTGGCCACTTCAGACAAAACAACGGCTTTGAATGATATAGACTCAGTTATCTCCTCCATCTCGGAAACTGCGTCAACAGTGAAGCCTGGGTCGGCTATAGCCGCCTGAGCTTCCACATTTCCATCCTTTGTGAATGTAGAGATTATCTTAGCGGACACCAAATCTAGGCCATTTCGCCTTACTTTAGCCAGTGCTGTTTTGGTGGTTGTACCAAATTCATTTACATCCATTTTGGATGTAGCAGAAACCAATTCAGACAAGTCCAACTCGATGGCTAGACTATATTGTGACCCATGTCTAGCATTTATGATTGCTGGTGGGTTCGGGTCATCGGCAATGTCAACCACACCACTGCCTGAACCAACAACCGCGTCCGATTTTGATGGGTATGACTCACCCACCTCGTCAAAGAGCGACACCCCTTTAACAGATAACAATATTTTTCAGGAAATTCTACTAAATTCATTACAGGTGCGAATAAATACCTTGAACAAATTCACCATCAAACGAAACAGCATAATCCTCAGACGCTAGCGGATCATTAGCTGAATGTGGACGATCTATTTCCGACACATGTTGAGCTGACTCACCAGCAGCAATGTCAGTAACAGCCCCTTGAGTCACACCCTGATCATGAAGATCCTCATCCGCGTCGAATTTTGTGTAAGTTTTACCAATTGGATTCATTGTTATGCAAAATAACAGCAAAAACCCAACAAAAACGAAATGTATTGACTTTAAAATGAATTAGATAGAAAATAATTTTCTAACAGCGGTAAGCTTTCATCCACTTGAATGACAATGTACGAATGATCAAGAATGACAATCGCTTTTGATAGCAAGAGTCTTAGATCACCCATACGTGAGAATGTGAGTAACTTCGAAAGTATTTGATTGAAGTTTCGATTAAATTATATTTGTTTCTGATATCGTTACGATTGATATACTTATATATCGTTAACGTAGATCTAACGATCTTATTAACCCTGTAGTTTGTGATTTGAACATATTGCGCCAAAAATTCGCGAAATTTATTTTAATTTTTTTTTAATTGAAAAATGATGAGTTTTGACAGTAAACTTAGAAGTATTTATTTTCGAGAATGTGAAAGCTACCCCTATCTCTTGCAAAACTTTGAAAAGTTCTCCGACCAATCAGCTTCGACCCTGTGATAAATTTTCGATAAAAATAAAAACAAATGCCGACATAATTCGGTACAATAAGACATTATGCATTTTTATACTACAAAATCCTATTTAATGCGCACAGATTCGCGCAAACTTTTATAAGAAAAACCACCCCACACCTTGTAGCCTTGGCACGTATGTATGTCGGCTAGGTGAATGTTAATGGAAATGTAGAAATCACTCACTCGAACCTCTGAGAACAACATTCAAGATTTCAAAGTTAAATTTCTTTCTAAACTGTAAAATATTCTTCACATTTTCCAGAACACATAATAGTTTAGCATCTTACACGAGACAGACAAAAAAAAATTCATGTAGGGAACTGCTGGTGGCAAAGCCGGTGCACAGGATATGCCCTAACTATTTCGCTAATGCCGAGACAAAAAATCCTCTCGTATCTACAATCTGTTAACTTGAAACTTTTTCTTTTCAATTGTGTCGTATCCATAAGAGTAAGTCAAAGTTGGCATTCCCCACGAATCCCCGCACAAGTGCACCGACGCGGCCACTTTTTTCTAGACTTTGGAACGGCCATATTCAATAATTTTCCTTATTATTTTTTATTCAGTTCATTTTTTTTTTTTTAAGATAGCGGTCGTTAGTCTGTTGGCCATAGCTGACAGCTGGTTCAGTGTAATTCCGCAAATGTTGTACGCATGTAGTCGAGCGGATTTGCTTCCATCAGTTAGTCCAAACTGCCCAACATATGTTATAGGCAACACATATAGTTGAGGGACTAGAGCCATTGTTCAACTGATTCTCACTATAACATCGGTCAGTTTTGATTTATTAATATGTGCGAGAAGATTGATAGTCGGTTGTATAGGTCTGTGGTCCCTTAGGTTTCTATTTAATAAAAGATAAAATATACAGCGCAAAAGGAAACGGCAGCGTGCCACAACTTTGATGGTGGGTGGAGTGGCTGGTTTGGTTGGTCGTCGCAGTTGGCCATGGACCGATTTTGGGGCGGCTGTGCATGCGGTCGGGCCAAGGTGGATGAGGCGTTGGTGGGTGGTGCTGGACGGGCACACGAACGGATACAATGGGCAGCAGCAGCAGCAGCGAGGCGTGGTGGCTCAGGACACGCGTCCATCTATATGTATCAACATATAGGAACGCACATATTGCAGTAATGGAATTGGAAAGACAAAGTGCTTAAAGCTTAGCACATAAATCTCAATAAATTGATATTTCGTTCCGATATGGATTGTATCGACGTCAATATATATCGGTCGCATGTGCTCTTCTGGAGTAGGTAGGCTACAAAAACCAGAAAAAAAAAACAAAATATAAAACAAAAACAAAAAAACAACGAAGAAGCAACATTTAATATGTGTACGCACAGCGTTGTTGGGAAAAAGTTTTTTCCATGCGTGCTGTTACATGGAGGAATTTGTCGGTGGCGGAAAACTGAAGACGACTTATCATAGGAGATCAATGAAACGATTAAATTCATTTAGCGATTACGTTTCAGTGTCTTATGTTAAGGATTACAATTAATATTTAAAGAGCTCACGGTGAGGGAGCTTCTATGGAAATTCTCGCATTCTAAGTATCTTAATCAATTTTGTAGAAGAGATTATGTGAAAAATTCTAAAAATTGTTTAAGTGTTTAATAGTTCACATCGCAATTGCCCTGGTGAGGTCACCTCTTAGCTCACCTCTTTTCACCATTAGAACCTTACAAATGAAACAAATTAAGATGTCATTTTTTGACAGAATCATTTGTTTTTTTTTTAGAAAGCTGTTTGATTTAAAATGAAAATAAAAATTGTGCACTCACATCTGATTTTTCGAAGAGCACGTAGTTTTCAGTTTTAAGTATCTTCAAAACTAAAAAGCACTTTGCAGTTAGAGAAATTTAAATAATCTCAAGAAAATCCCTTCATCAGATCATCATGTGTTTTGCGAAACACATGAAAGCTTTGAATAGTATGTCACTACTCACTACCCACCGCATCATCTAACAAAAGCACGACGCCGAGCAAACTTTTTGATGTATAATTGTGTTATGCTGCTTACATGCTGATATTTGTCTCGCATTCCGCACATATCCGACCACCATTTGCCACCCCCTCCCTCCCCCACCCCTCAATCCACGTCAATCAGATTCAAACCACCGCCCAACTTCTAAGTCTAAACTCTGTCTCTCATCCACTGCCACCGCATATTCTATACGACTATATGCTGGATGAGTAACATGTAAGAACCCCTTATCGTCCTGTCTCCCAGTAGAATTACCATTAGATGAGGCATGACATGAAGCTTGACACTGGATCTGAAACCGAAACACAAAACTTCCTTTTTTTGTTGGTTTGATCTGCTTGAAACCGGGAGTCATGAACTTCAATGTCTCAATTCTCGGTGTACATAGGTACATATTTATGCCCAATTGTGTCAATGTATGCACGCAGAAATGCGCTAATCTCAAGTGAATCCATCACAAAGAGTACCACAACGTTCTTGTGGTATTCTAGTTCAAAACAATAGAAATAAAAAACTACCCCCCCCGCAGAAGTGAGTTCTTTGGCAAGGTGTTGGTTAGAACTAAGAATGTAAAGGGCTCACAATTTATGCAGAATTCCTGGCGTTTAGGCGCCTCCATACAAACATATAGTTGACGCATAAATCATGCTGTCTAGTTTACTGCGTCAAATCTATGCACAATCACGCAATTGACAATTTATTCTAGAAACACGTTTGCCATTAATCGTTGCACAATGCACATCCGTTCAACAATTTAATATGGCAGACAGAAAATACTGCGCTACAACACTGAATCATGCACCCCCTCCATTCACCCACCCACACCCACCAACCAAACATACCCACATCAATATGTATATAAAAATATATGTATTTAAAAGCACGTGAGGCGCTTTCGAAGCGCATACAAAACGTTAATATTAAATGCAGCGGCATAAGTAAAAAGGGTACCACGACTGACGAATTGTGATTGAATTTTGAACAAGAGTTGCCACCTAATTTTAATATGTGACAGGATGTGAAGGGCTGCCAATCACAAATGCAAAATTGCTCATATATGTACAGAGCCTTTTGTATGTTGAGCGTGGGTTGAGTGAACACGTAAAGGGCCCGAGGCGCGCGCCCTGTTTCCTTCGTGCTTTTCCTTTTCCACATATAAATATTTATAGGCCTGGCCGACTCTTGTGTTCCGTGCGAATGAAGTTGAGCTATTTGTGTGAATATTTCAGTTTATTTATCCGATCCGGTCGAGAGGTGGCCTAGTGAAGATGATTTGATGTGCTGGCTGGCTGAAAATCACCTCGACAGAGTACCGGCCATTTGGAAAGTCGAAATCATCATGCAACAGCCACCAGCTGCCACGCCAATAATTATGTAAACTGTCAATCTATGGCCGGGTTAGTTGGACGCGCTTCAGGTTTGGCACTCGTTCTGACCGTCAATCGGCCAATTTGCGACTACATAATTTATCTCCACTTACCTGCACTGCTGCGATAAGCATTTACATGCTAGGGGTTGCTGGGTCGCATGTGCACCGTGCAGGAGCGTGTCCTTTTTATGTTCGTGTCGGCGTGTGTGTTTTGTAGATTTTTATTTACTATAAAATGTTTATACACTTTCAGTTTGATTGGAATGGGGTCTGAGGAGTGGGTGTTTGGTGACCAATTGTGGCATGGTGGTTGTTTGATATGCGAAGTTTGTGTGGTTAATGGCTTTGGCCAATATCCTTCAACAGTAAACTGTAAAGATGCAAGAACTGCCAAAGATTCCGATGACGGAAGAGTTTTTGTGGCATTTGACGAAATGTGTTGTAAGCGTTTTTTATTGTTTAGTATTTCACATTTTGTTGCATCGAAAATGTTTGTCAGGACAGATAATTTATTGTTATAGGTCATGGCTAATATTCTTGCCGGAAATTATGAACCTCAGTGAAAACAACGTCCACAAAAGTCACGCTAAAAACTATAAATTTTTAATATTGCTAACCAATAAAATGAACCCAAATAAATCAGCAAATGGATGAATCGTCGAATCAGGAATGATGACTACAAAATAATTGAATAAATAATCAATTTTTATTAAACACAATATTTAACCGTTTTTACGATTTCCATTAACTTCTTGCGCCTGTTCATCATTTAAGAGGCAGACGACCAGAATGGGATTTAAGAGGATCTACAAACTTCGAAACAATGTCTCATGAAAGTGCAAATTACCTCTAATGCATTTTATGCATCATAAAATAGACAACAGCTTGCAGTTGAAAAGCTAATAAGTAATAACCATAAATCTCTTAATGGCATCGCAAGATGCGGAGACCAACGTGCTAATCTTACATAAAGCTACAAGAATACATGTCTTCGACA
Source organism: Sylvicola fuscatus (assembly GCA_026546915.1). Classification (NCBI taxonomy): domain Eukaryota; kingdom Metazoa; phylum Arthropoda; class Insecta; order Diptera; family Anisopodidae; genus Sylvicola; species Sylvicola fuscatus. The sequence goes on along the minus strand of JANSTS010007902.1, from coordinate 765 downwards.
ATTTACAGTGCAGCTATAGTGTTTATATTGTCAAAGCCAACCATAAATTGTTCGACCCAAATTGAGACTGTGCAAGGACGCTAAACAGAAGGACGTTGAAGCCTTGACCTTGAATCACAATGTTTTCTTTAAACAAGGATAACGTTTAGAGAAATGCCGTAAAATTTAAATAGACTTTTACTATCAAAATCAAAGCTTAATAAAAACGTTAAAAAGCTATAAATCTTCTCTCTGCCCGGATTTATTCTCGCATTAAAGCTTTTATAAAATTAAATATAAAAAACAAAAACAACAAATTGATGGCAAAAGCCCAAATGTTAAGCTTTAAAGTTTAGTTTCCTAATTATCGTCAGTTATTTTTGTAAATAAGCGAATAGAGAGAAACAGCCAAACAAGCAAACAGCAAAGCTTAACTACGGATTTGCCATATAGTTCAACCTTCTGCACGTCACCTTCCTTAAAAGGATAAGATACAAATGAAAGTTTGCCAACATTGCTACTTCCACACCCTAAATACCAAAACTTGATACTCATAATTTCCATTCACCTATTGTGTGTGAAACATCGTATAAGTTACCAAGTTAGCAAGTTTCGCGCCCCAATTATAGGTTCACTAGACAAATGTACAATATGTACACATGTTCATATATATAGTAAAACTTGACTAGCAGAGTAATCCTAAAATTTTGTCGTACAGCGTACGAAAACTCTTACAGCCCACCCATTTACCCCCCCCCCCACCCCCCATACTCCTGCCGTATTTAT
>JANSTS010007901.1:0-10173 GCA_026546915.1 Sylvicola fuscatus | reverse complement strand
GCCTTCATCAGCATTGGAGCTTTTTAGTATGAAACTAAAGCTTTATCTGTATAAAAGAAACGAAATAATTGAGTTTCTAGAAATATTTTCAAATATTAATTATGACTTCATGAAAGGTATTTAATATAGTTATAAAGTGATCATTTTTCTTTTAAATATTAATTTATGTAAACACAAACATATTCACTATTAGTTATTAGAAAAAACGATTACCAAACATAATATATTTTAATGTCCTTAAAATGAAGAGAAGGAACAATTTTACTACTTTTTTTTTGTGAAAATGTTTAGTGCTCACCATTAAATGAAAAATGCCATTTTTTTGCCACAACTATACGCGATGATCCTGTTACCATATTGAAGCGACAGACAGCATATGTGTTTTATTTGTTAATTTTATAGACAATATTTCTTTTGTTCCCTCCACACCATCCACAGCTCACAGCAGTACACACTATCATAAAGTAGCGCCAAATATGTTTCCTTCAGCATCAAATCGTTTCTTATGTTCGTCCACATAACATAATTTTTCCTATATAAACTCACCTCCTCTGCCTCACTCTGGTCCTCGCCCTCCTCAGTGTTGCTACACATATGAATTGTGTTTGTTTTATTCATCATAAAAACAATAAATGGCGGAAAAGAATGGTAAAGTGCTGTTTGGAGAAAAAAAAACCAAGAGCAATAAAACAGCGCCAAATAACTTCGGCTCTTAATCTTCAAGATATGTTCAATGTTATGTGCTTTGCTTCATATATGGCATACCCACTTTTTGTGTGCTTCATCACTTTCGAGAGTATCCGAAAGTATAGTGAAGAGGATGCAATGACATTAAACCAATCTGCCGTCGAATCTGTATTCACTTTGCATGCATTCAATTGATATATTGTTTATAGAGCGAAACCACAGCTTGCAGTTAAAACTTACATTTAAGATCGTCAGAATGTAGAAAGTAAAATATTTTTTATTACTCATTGTGTTCATAAACCAAATGGACTATTTCGTAAATTAAATCATTTCAGTCACACCATGGGACAGCAATAAATTGTCCGTGCCAAATTAGAGCATAAAGAAATTGTCCAGATGTTTTTGCCGGCCTCTGCAAATAAAAAACAGTAGCAAATGCAGACATATAGTGATGTGAGTACCCTCAACATTCCACACACTCGTTTAAAAAAGTAGCTTTAGACACTTTTTCGTTGCAATCAAATTTAATTGCATGAAAATAAACCATTAAATTATTCCGAAACGAAATGCATTCACTGCAAGAAAGGAAAAGTCATTGCAATTAGTTCCAGAGAATACGCATTTTCCGCTTATGGAATTGAGTTAGTAAGCAACCAGCAGCAAGCGACTACCAGCCAGTGGTCCAAGCATTTAAATTGATCCACTCCATGCAGTTTTTGTAATTCAAATGAGCTGATGTCATCCCTCCCCTCTATCTGTCTGTTCTTCAATAAATTATAATTTTCCGAGGCATTTTCAAATTTATGTCTTTTACACGGCAAATTTATTTAAATACGTGCGACAGGATGAAACTGTCTGACGCTGTTGAAATTGTTAACGCTCCACAGAAATTTGCTTTGGGTGTCCAATCCATATATAAGTTGGCAAGGAGCGCTGAACCACAACCGGATGGTATATGAAGCGGCTATATGAAGCGCCTTCGAATTTTAGACAAAAGACAAGAGACTTTTCTTTTGGCGAATTACAACTTGTTTTTCTCCATCTGACCAGTAAGACAGAACACAACCGTCAACCAATTATTTTGTGAGAAGAATAATTCCCGGGTTTTTGTCCATGCATTTATTTGACGGTGGAGCTTTTTCTTTGCGCTGCACTGTTGTTGCAATACAATGTCGTATATTGTTGCAATTGTAAAATGCAGCCAGAACTGGTGTATCCCAGCGTCTGCATACAAGTGTATACAAAATAATATTCAAATTAGACGGTGCCACTGAATTCCTTAGCGGCATTGCCTCGCCATTATATGCAGAATGCGCCCAGAGATACTCTGATTTCATATCAATCAATTAAGGGCACGAAGCCGACGGAAAAGTAAATAAACTTGAGACTTGGCGGTGCATTTTGGCACGACGAGGTTACGAAGAGCTTCCAGTCAAATTAACCATACACAGAATATGTTGAAAATTGTATAAATCAAGTGAAGAATGAATAAAAGGCGGCAGCGCGACGGGGCATGAGCGACGGTTGCAGATGGAAGAAAATGTGCTTCGTCAATTTATTGTCATTGTGACTGACTGACAAGAAATGCCAAGAGCCTCTCATTCCCAGCAGCTTCTTCTTCCTCTTGTACGCAGAAGATGAACGAGATGTGTAGACGTATTTCATCAGCACAGTGCAGCACTGCCATTGGATATAAATTCATGTGTTGCAGAAGATGAGGACAAGGACGAGTCGACGGAGAGATTTCAAACGACAACAGAGAAGACATGTGGAAGACACATGAACTGTCAACAAATGGGAATGGATGGATGACTGTGGAATTGAATCTCCTGTATATGGGAGCTGAATTGTTTATTTTGTCCTATTGATTGTTTGTGCAGAATTGTCTTCTTGTCATGCCATATCTACGTCGACTGTCGTCTACCTATTCATCACGATCATCACAATAAACATGCATACGCGCAGGCACCATGAATTACGTATGCATGGAAGAGTGATGACTTCTTGGCAATCCATCCACCTGCATCCAACACAAACTGGCAATTATCAACACGATATGGAAGTTGCCGCGGGCCGCTATTCAGCGCACCGTGATGGAGGAGCCGTCGTTTTTGCATACACAGACGTTCGGCTGCGCTGTCTTGAAGTAGCCTTGATGTACGCACAAATGGCGAAAAACCACTTTGTTAAATTACATTAGACGCACCACCGCATAATAACATAAAGACGACTTCGCATAGATCCAGTACAGCCAATCACGGATGGAGTGGGAATGGCAGTGGTGCAGCATCAACAACGGGATGTCAATTGCATTTAAATTAATTCCCAATGCCAAATCAAAGTCAAAACGAGTCAACCGACGCGACGCGGCGCATTATGTTCTCTGGCTTAGTGAGCCTTTTTTTTTTTTGCACCGATTCCTTTATTCTGTATTTGTGATTGGCTTTTCATTTTTTGATTAAAATACTTTTTTGGTTTCGTATGGTTTTCCCGACTCTTGCCTCTGCCGTTCACTTACAATGATGACGATTTGAATTTCGCGCAGATTGACAGATGCCAATTTAGCAAACAAACAAAACACACGTCAATGCGGTTAAATGCTGCTGCAATCGTGCGGCTGCTGCACCAGTGAAGATGAGGAAAAACTGTCAGGAAAAATTCAGGCTGTTCTGCCTAGCCGGCCATGCCGTTGGACGTGGATTTATAGCAAATGGGAAGCTCGTTTTTCAACCGCACATATGCACTTGTTAAAAGTTATGCAATTAGGCGTGTGTTGGTTGACATGACGTGGCGGCATGCGATTAATTTGAGTCGCGATGCACGTCAATATAGAGAAAGGTAAAACGCATCCAGTTAGCACAAGAATGGGCAGAAATTCTCATATTCCATGCAAATTGATTGGTTTTTGTTGCCTTAATTGAGTATTATTGGTTTGATTTTGTGCTAATTTCTTGTATTTAGATTCAGAACATCAGAAAATTGATTTATTAAATCAAATTCGTACAATTCAATGTTTTTTTTAAACTAAAAATGTTAAATCAGTAACAGATTGACTTAAAATTTAAAATAATTCAAATCATAACAGTCCTTATGGAAACACAAAGAAATTGATAAGTAAAGAAATTTCGCAAAAAGATTGAAGCATTTTTAAAAATGACCAAAACAATATTTTTAAATATGAATAAATTATACATTTTTAAAGCTTTCTATGACCTTTCCGATTTAACAATTTGATTCATTTCACAATGCATTTAAATCCTTTTTATTGCGCAAAAAATTACACAAAATGCTCAAAACGGTGAATTCCTCCAATAAAGACACGCTTGAGTTATAAACACGCAGGTGTGTTCGCCATTCCGTATAATGGCCTAGTATATAAACTAAAAAATAAATTCAACAGACATGCAGCTTATCTTATAAATTTAGTGATAATCTATTCATCAATCTTTTTGTGAAACATAAAATATTCCAAACAATATTTAAAAAGCCATCATGCCGCCATGTAACCCGAAAAAGCGGCGCGAATCCTAAAATCTCATAATAAATTGAAATAACAACATCATAAATTCTCCTTACTGTCACTTGAAAGACGATAAAAGATGTCCATCTTATTAAGAAATATCGCCAATTTAAAAAATCGACGCGGTAAATAAATTTAAATAGAAATGGCCACAACAAATCAAGTGACCAACAACAACGACATGGCCACATATAAAAGCCAACAGGCACAACTAATTGAAATTCGGGAAAGTTGCTTAACTTAAGTCAGCCCACAAAAAATGCGCTCAGCCAAGTCCGTACGCGATCGCGCACATTCATCGCAACAGATGAATAATATATAAAATAATCGTTAAATAAAGACGATGAGAAGACACACGAAGCGACAATAAATTGGAATAATCATATATAAAAGAAGAACAAATTAAGCTTGACGATTAATTTGAATAAAAGTCCGATGAAACGGCAGCGTCGCATGTGGCCGCGATCGCCAAGACATGCGGTGTCTTCCACGCTACATGTTTACTATACTACTCCAAATCAAGTGACCCACACGATCGAGTTGCACACTAAATGAAGATGAGGACGCCAAGCCATGCCATCGCCATCGCCGCCGCTGTTTCCATAATTTAGACATTTACCATTTGTTGAAGACGGCCCGTAATTAATTAAATAAATTTCCAAACCCAATGAAGTGAATAATAAATTGGAAACGCCTGATATATACGGCGAGCTGATTCGTGGGAAGCGCGAGTGAGTGAGAACGCACGCGAGAAATTCCATTTCTTGACTGAATACGTATATCTGTTTAAAATGAAATAAATTAAGTTCAGGAACTGTTAACCTATCTCATCTTTGGATGGGAATTAGTGGCAAATAAATTCTGTGCACCAGCCACACATGGAAATCCAAACAGACGCAAGTGGGAGCACTTTTATTGCTCCCTCCCTCCCCACCGAATAAAAAACCGAAAAACTGCAGTGCACATCCACTTAGTTGATGCAGCATCGACAGAGGAGACTCGCCTCTATAATTTATGCTACAGATGTCGAATTCGGTGCAGCTTCGGAAATGGAAGCTCTCGAAATGAAATTTATTGCATCAAATTTTTGAAACAGTGCCTTTGTGTCGGATAATTGGTTAATTGGGGAAACAACAGAAGGCTGACACATTTGGTAGCTCGCGCTGTTTAATTTATGGCGATGATTCGCTGATGTGTGTGTGGGGGATGCACATACGCAGGTTGACAGCAATGCGTCGCTTTGCACCCAAACGGCACGACTGATGGTTATCTGCAGTGCATCAATAATTTTTGTTTTTTTTTTATCGCCAGACAATTGCTTGTAGTATGGAGGCGCATTGAATGACGGGCGCCTTTAACTAAACAGGTGACAGCCATAATGAGGACATTTGAATGTATGCAATACGTGAATGAGTTATTTAATGCAACTGCATGCAAATTAAAACAAGTTAAGCTCATATGATTCGCACGCAGCGGCTATGCACAACATAATAAATCAGTTTGGACCTTTCGACCGTATGCTTCGCGTTTTCACTACCCGATGAACATATACTTAAGTCTATAAACACACTTAAAGCTGTTGCCTTTGCCTTCATCTTGTGCAGACTGCAGAAACAAAAGAACTATGCACACATAGCAGAGTTGCTTATTGATGGAATTGCTAAATGTATATCTATATATCACAGAGTTGTCACTTATGTAAATTTGCATAAAGCGCGGCGACATACGGCTCACACACAACTAGTCACAGCAGAAACCTAGTGCTGAATAAATACGCCATTTATATTCAGCTGTCATGTTTTACAATTTCATTCATAAAAATCAATAAGTTATTTATCTGTTTATTTGTCCTATCCAAGCATTGTGCTTCCACGAATATGTTTATTGAATTATTAATAATCAATAAAAATATATATAAATGGCAATAAACGACATGACACATATTATGCGAGCGACCCCCATTCAACATATACTTAGCATGTGAATGTGTAAAGCGGCCACCGCGGGCCGTTCAATAGGTGACTGTCGACTGTCGAGAGTCAGCAGTCGCGACTTCGGATGGCCGGCTGCCTGCGACATCGCGGTTCTCATGGATATTATATTATGCCATAAGATATACTAAAATGTGGAAACAATTCAAATGAAGCAATTCCAATGGAGATAAAGAGTCATTTTCATTTCTGTCCTGTCGCTGAATTAAGATTCCTGCGTCGCCTGTGTTGGCCAAAGACGACTAACAGCAGCGAATCGGAGATTTTTGGTGTAATAAAATGCCATGCTTTGTCTGTGCGGACACACATTCCCACTTTTGGGTCATAGCATTAATCCAGATTTACATTTGGTTAACGCATATTACGTGTGTAATGGAAGGAGAGTGTGGTCGCCGGGCGGTAAAACAGATAATTGATTGGTCCATCAATTACTTATCTGGACATATTAAGCTTCCATTCAACTGGGAATTTTGTTCATAAATTGGATTTCAAATGCATGTCTGCAGTGGCGTTTCATGGGAGTGGTAAAATGACTTTCAGGTGTGACAGTAAATTGAATGACACATGTTTTATTTATTGTTTGTATTTTATTTCAGTTTAATGCATTACTTCAACTTAATTTAAGATAAGCTTAGTAGCCTTGTCTTAAGTGGTTCGAGTTTCTACTTCTTGTTTTATGAAAATCTCTGTCACTATATTAAGATGTTTAAAAGATCTTGATTTTAAATGTTAAGGGATCATCAACAAAAAAAACTTTGCTGTTGGTTTCTTTACACAATTAAGATTTGAATTTATATTTCTCGTGGCAATTTTGACAGCTATAAATAATTTTGAATTGAACAACCTGTAGATACACCGCTATTAATTAAAGAAGTTGTTAAAAAAAAATGTAAATAATTACAACATTTTCCAGTCCGGTCATCAAACAAATGAACAACATATAGTCATAAACTTTCAACACCTTTTTTTTTCATATCACCCGAAACGGCAAATACGCCACTGGCGACTGACAAATGTAAATTAAACGGATCAAAAAGAACACAATAAAACAGTGGAAGTTCCCAAATATACAAGAACTTCAAAAAAATGTCGAATATAAAGCGATGAGGAAAGAAATAACTACTGGCGGCATCGATAAATTGTCACATAAATTTTCTGACCATAAAGGCTATAAATGATGGGGGCCCCCATAAAAGCTACATGAGACATATGTGTAGGAAACGAAGAAAAAGCCGTCACCGCGCGTAAAGCGCACAAGCTTCTTAATGACCTTATGTTAATTTGTCTTATTCTTCATTATCTGCCTCTTATTCTTTAATAACTCGTTAAGTTTAGAATGTTGAGGCAGCTTGTATATCATCACCATAATATGTTTGCCTCGCTTTGCTTGTCGGGGCCACAATTTATTTGAGCACACTGCGTATATTCAACTAGGAACATAACTTATAAATTTTTTTTTTTTTTAGAAATAAATTAAGATGATGAAAAAACACATTTATACGATCGTGTGTGCTGTATTTTTGTCAATGAGCGAGTGTGGACACGCGGCGCGGCGTGCGAGGCAACCAGGAACCATTTATAATCATTAGGGCTTGAAGCTTTTTCACTCTTTCTGGGCAAGTGTGTAAAATGTGGATGTCATCTTTTGTGTGTAATGACAAGCTTTGAAGAAAATTATAAAATGGAATAAAAAAGGAGACACCAGCCGCTTAATGTGTTAGGAGCGCGCACATTTAGTTACTTTTGACACGTCAATTTTTGAGCACAAATGTCAGCCGTTTCGTCCTTTAATCACAACATCTAGAGGCGAAACCGCTGCTCGTGACTGGACTGACATAAAGTAATGAGAATATGAGTTTATTTTATTTTAGAGCAGATAATTACGTCTCAACCCCATCATTATATTTTGTGACATTTATGACACAAGTTTTGGTCATCATTACATAATTTATGGCAAAGACAACTCACCATAAGTGCCGGTGGCTACAGCAAACGGAAAATGGTCTCATCATTGAGGCATTTTGCATTTGTTGGCCGACCACCCCAATTACCTGTTTCGTGTAACAAATTACTATGTTCGTCCCTAATGAAACTCTTGCGTGTCACTTTAATTCGAAAAGACCCTTTGCAGCACGTCCGCAGATCTATCCGGAGTTCATGAAATTTTGATGAGCTTCCTCATTTCCCTTACACATACTCATCGTCCCACCGAAGCTATGTACTTATGCAAAAACCAGGTGGGACAAGCGTTTGCTGACTGTAATTAATGGGCGCCTTCTGCAAAACGTCGTTGCACAACATTATACGAAATGCGGCAATGGCTGTCCGGCTGATGACGTCGCGGACACAACGCGACATTTGAATCTGATAAGAATGCCTACACGCATATCGGCGTAGTTTTCCATTTTCCGCGCAGATGCGATTTGCCGACACGACAGTAAATGCGCGCGATTATTCGAAAGGCATTCCCGTCAGTGCGATAATGGAGACAAGTTGGGTATGCACAAAATCGAGCACTAAATACGCGCGCTTTCAAAGTAATTTCATTTTATAAAATTCCACAGGAAATTGCTTGCAGTCAAGTCAAATTAGCTTCGAAATTTCTTCATCTTGTCTCATGTTTCGTTTGCCTCTTATGCTGTGTGCGCGCCGCTTTTCCTTATGCGCTTTCCCCCCTTTCTTACATTCTTCACCCTCGGTTAACGACTGACTCAATATTTAACACTAATGACTTAGCTCTGTCAAGACAATTAATTACTAGAGTGTGTGCGGGATATCTGGCATAGAGAGAGCAACATAAACAGCCCCTCCGATGCCTCCCAAGTGTGCGCCGCGGCGCGTCAACACGTAATATTAACGTATTTATATGAGAATAAAAAAAAAACGGAATCAGTGCGACGTGCACGCGATTATTTATTGAAAGTTGCTTTGAATTAATTAAAGTATAAATAATAATAAGTTGGAAATTAAATTGTATGTCGTGCGCCAATTGAAAGAAGCAATCAGCGAATTGGAGGTGGAATGGAGGCGGACTGGCCAGGCCAGACCCGGCTGACAGCTGCGAGTCGCGTCGCACTGCGTTTGAGATAAATTGACATCTTTTCGGAGAGATCAATTATTTCACTTGGACGTCTTAAAGTGACAGCAGTGAAATACACACGCGCACTCATTTCAAAACAGTATGAAATAAATGAGAACGAAACGCAAGTGGAGAAACATAAAAAATCGAAATGGAACATGCGATGGAGTGAAGGCAAAACTACAGCATATTTTTTGTGTGGAGGAATGAATAAAGGAAAACACCATTAATTTCTGATTCAATTACTCATTTCATAACTGTCAGTTACACGCACAGAACGCGCTTGAGACGCTGCCAAAGAAATGGCGCTCACACAAAGTCATCCTGAGTGGGGGGTGGTGGGTCGCGGCGCGACGTGCCGGGATGGCGTTGGCAAGGACGCTCACGTACTCCTATACATATATATTATATGTTCGAGACAACGTTCTTAACAAGACAAGTGGAGAAAAATTGAAGTGACATTTTGCGTTAGTGCTTTTGGCCTTTATATGCATATCAATTATCAGTCACCGATACTTTTATGATTCCATCGGGATCCGGATAAATTCAATTTAAAAGAGACGGCTGTGATAAATTTAATTTAAAATAAGAAGTATTCGTTGGTGCTTGGTGTGCTACAGTTTAATTTTACAATCTTCAGATTTATAGTTGTGTATAGATCGAGACAAGGCAGTGAAGAAGACGTTTGAACAATAAAAATTTGTTTGCAGTTCAGTTTTAACTTCGGAAAAGGACTAAAACTTTTCTTGAGCTTATTAATTGCATCCTGAATTTAGGGGATGATTTAGTATCTTTATAAAAAAAAAACAGAAAATATCCTTAAATATATTGTTCTTATAAATGTTCTTACTAACAAGTTTTGTATTCCTTAAAGACAAAATAGGTGATTATCTCCT